>CAUYON010087995.1:0-38132 GCA_963573935.1 Arctocebus calabarensis
ATACATTCAGAAATATTTTGATCATACTGTTACAGATATCCTTCATGGCATTTCCTTGATCACTATATAAAGACATTAATACTCTACCTTTAATAAGTTTTGCCAGTACCCTGCTAAGATGCACCGTAGGTGTGTTCCTATCACCTTCATTTTTTTAGCTGCCAAAATCATAGTTGAACTTAAAGTTCCAGGACTCTGTTAAACAGGGCAAGTTTTATTTTTGTAGCTCTCAAAAACCATTCACCTACTCCACTAAATATTCTTAACCAATCCCAATTTTACTTGATCGGTCACTCTTTGTAATGCAGAAATCATAGTACTCAAGAGAATTGTGAAGTCAGTTTCTTTAAAAAAATGAAAGTTACATACTGGGGATTTACAAGTCTCTAAAGCCTGAAGGCTGTAGTGGGACTCTAAGGTGATGTCAACATTCCAGACACATCGCCAGCACTTGTGTTATACTTCCTGCACAGTACACGGTTCACAGAAAATGTTCTTTAATCCATTAAAACATGCCATTTGCCATGACTTGAGTTCTTTACAGTTAAGATTTTACTGATGAAGAAATATGACTGCTTCTTATATTTAAACCTTAGAGACTTTTGCAGTGCAATAGATTAGACTTAAATATACATCTTTACTCTTCTGTCACAAAGCATAAAGTTGGATTGATCTATTTTAATGTTTAGAGAAAGAGTATAGGTTAAGGTAAATTTACTCATTGGGCTGTGAGTATACTGCCAGCAAATCACAAATCATGTTCAATATCATATCAATAATTTACATGATATGCTTGTAAACCCAAGCCATCAGAGAAAGAAGAAAAATCCTAGGACTATTCCCAAAAGCTTATGAATGGAAAGAAAAATAGAACTAGATATATTTGGGAAAAGTAGATTTCTGATGTAATTTTATCAAACCCAGAAAACATACCTTGGGTTTGGGTTTGAAGGTGGTTGCCTTGGGATGGACATTTCTCATCTGTTCAAGTTGGAGAACTTGGCTTCCACTGAGTCATTTCCTCAATTACAAACTAATAGTAAATCTTTATTGCTCACTACAACTCCTGAAAATTGAGGGATCCTTACATGCTTGATACCATGCTAAGAACTTTATATATCTTTTTTTACTTAATTCTATAGAACCCTGGTCAGTTCACGCCTCTGCCCCCTGACCAGGGTGATTTCTATAACTGGACTTCACTATTTTTATTTTCCCACTCTCTATTTTACATTCTGCAATTCACCTCAACAAATCCCAAGAAGCACCTTCAGGAACTGCGTTCCCACCTCTCTGCCTTTGTTCTAGTGTCGCTCTGTCTGGAAGGCCCTCTCCCCTCCTTTTTGTTTACCCCACGTTTCCTCCTTCTTCCACACCTGTTTTAAGTCTCTCTTCCTTCCTGAATACTATTCACATTCATCTTCTGACAATGAATTTCTGGAGCAGAACCTCTCTAAAAGAGAAGTGAGCATGTGGCAGGCAAAATGGACAGCATGAACTGAGAAAAAACACATAGGAAGCTTTGGCAATTGAGGGAAGAATGAATGGTTTGATGTGGCTGGAATATAAAGTCTATGTTTCACAGTAGAGAAGAAACAGCCCAAAAGAGTAGTCATGATTAGATTATTAAGCCTGTCAGTGTAGAATTCCTACTGGAAGCAGTGGTGGCTACTGAAAGACTTTATAGCAGAGGAGGGGCCCCTTTCAATTTGTGTTTTCAAAAGGTCATTGAGTCTACATAGGGAGAGAATGGATTGGCTGATAAAGAGGCAACAAAGACACCCTTGATGGGAAAGAGAAGGAAAAAATACCACAAAAGAGCATCAGTTAAGTCAGAGTTTAGCTAAGAGAAAGCAGGGAGAGTGGTCATGAAAGCAAGGAGATATGGAGGAAGAACATTCCAGATAGAAGGAAAAGCAAGTGCAAATCATTTGAGGCAGGAATGTACTTGATACATTGGAAGATCGTGAAGGAATCTAGTGTGAACAAACCACTGGAAAAGATGGGCAGACTAGCAGGAGACGAGGACAGAGGGCAGAGAGAGAGCTTGGGCCAAAGATGCAGGACCAGATAAGCCTCCATAAGGATTTTGGATTTTCCTCCTCTGTATTTGAGGAAACTAACTGAAGGGTTTGAGGCAATGGATTCAGACACCCAATATGTAAGTTTCCAGAAACATCACTTTTGATACTAAGTGGAGAATTAGCCATAGGCAGGGTGTGCAGGGAGACCAGTGTGGGCCATTGTAGTATTTCACATGGAACATGATAGTTGGTGGCTTGGGCAAAGGTGTAGTGGTGGAGGTTGTAGAAATGTCTAGTAGACAGGATTTGCTGATGTGTCAGACATGCAGTGTCAGAAAATGGAGAAGCAAGGATGACGTAGGACTGAGCAATTATAATTGACAGTGGATAAGGCTGTGATGAAAACACAGAAGGGAGGGTGAGAGCAAGACACCTGATGTACCTTGAACTAGTGGGTGCTAGTAACTGCTGGAGTGAGTTAAAATAAGTTGAGTGCGTGAATGAGTATAAGAGCCATGTGCGCTGGTTCTTAACTCTGCCTTAATTGGAAGGATACGCCTCATAGAATGGATGGATGGATACAAGCCATTTAATTGGGGGCACAGGAATGTATTTTCCTTGCCTCAATTTTCTTGAGCATTCTATACTCCTGGTCTTTGAAGTAACAGTCAACCCACCCCCACTCCCTGTCTCCACACCGCCTGGTGCAAAATCTGCGATGATTTACTTCCGTTTGCCTACTCCAGCACTTGAAATATTGATTCCTTCTGGAGAGGCCTAAATTCTAACCAGAATGTGTGTTGTCAAGCTGTTTTTACCTTAATTTTTTCAAATAAATGGGCACACATTTATTAGAAGAAGGGTCGGTCATATTTTAGCTTTATATTAAGTTTCACACATGGATTTCAGCAGAAAATAGTTTAACTGTCATAGAAAGAGACATTTGTTACCAGTTTAAATTGGAATATTTTTTTTCACCAGCAGATCAGAACTCTGTATTGCAGCCAGAATCCAGCTATGCAAGCTTTCAGCAGCTGGAATTATAATAAGTTTTATTCTACGAAAATGAGTTCATTACTATTTAGTTTGTGCTGACCCTAAATAAATCCACAAAGTGCTTCTCCAGGCCTGAGGAGAATTTCATGAAATTGTATAAAGGATTTTGAAAACAAAATTTTAAGTTTGGCAATCAGAATAATCTTTTCCTTCTCTCTCTTTTATTTTGAAGCCAAGCCTCAAATCTGAGTAAACTATTCATATATATACCACAAAATTACCAGCTAAATTTAATATATTAAGTATATAACATTAAAATGGACATTTAAATCAATATTGCTATAAACCAATATTATAAAATAATCATAAAGCTTAATAACAATAATCATAGTAGCTATAAATCATAGTCATTAGAGTAAGATTTTTAGCACTAAAATTGTAATAAAGTAACATAAAGATGTGAAGCTACCAGGGGTGGGAGGGGGAAGGCCCTGGTGAAACTTACTAAATGTAGAATATCAATGTCTTCATATAGTGATTAAGAAAATGTCATGAAGGCTATGTTTAACAGTTTGATGAAAATACTTCAGATTGTATATGAAGTCAGCACATTGTGCCCTATGATTGCACTAATGTACACATTTATGATTTAATAAAATTATAAAAAATATATATATTAGAAACAAGAGCAAAGAAGTCTTTTATAATTTTATTAAATCATAATTGTGTACATTAGTGCAATCATGGGGCACAATTTGCTGACTTCATATACAATTTGAAATATTTTGGTCTGACTGTTAATTTTCTTAATCACTATATGAAGACATTGATATTCTTCATTTAATAAGTTTCACCAGTACCCTTCTAAGATGCACCAGAGCAAATAATTTTAAAAAAATTAATTTATGTTCTAAATTTAAGTATATATTTTTAGTTGAACATTTGAGTCATTTTAGGAAATACAAGGGAACAAAAGAACGGAGAAAATTGACTAAGTCTTAATATTTAAAACTATCCACTTCTTAGTCACAATATTTTCCATGTGCCATTTTTATACGTCTTTCATGTGAATTCCAAAATGACTTAAAGAAGAGACAGCTGACCCATAATTAAAACAATCATGACTGCAAAATTCAACCTCTAAAGTATTTTTAGAGTGAACGTCCCTCTATGGAAACCACACAAAGTCACAAATAACACAGATTCTGATCAGCTGGGACTATTCTGATCAGCTCAAACTCCAATACCTTTGACCCAATTTAAGGCTTCTATTCACTATAAAATCTCTGAAAGCCTCTTTAGCAGATCTATTCACCTGAGGATCTAACATTTAGATGAATGCCATTTAAGAAGATCCTGCTAAAAACCACAGTGAGATGCCACACTGGCCTCCTTGTTAGATTTTTCCCAAAGCTGATTTCCTTAGAGGGAAGGAAGGGAAGAGCCCTGTCTGGCATTAAAACCAAAGAGATTCCTGGGGTTTTAATGCCAAACTCTACCTCTGACCACATTCAACCTGTAAATTTCCTCTGTGCAAGATTTCACAACTCAGAAACATGTCTTTACTTCTGTGTGCCTTGGAGAGGATAAAGTTCCTCTGTGAGAGGAGAACACCTTAGGATACGGGAAACAAGTAGATTATTAAACAATTCTGAGCACCATGACCAATTGGCCAGCTCTGTCTCTAAAAAAATGGATTATTAATATCTTGTTTTATTTCCAGTGTACATGTTATGAGAGTGGCTCATCTTCTGGAATATTTTGTTCTGATTCCAGTACCTGGACGCTATGCGATTCAAAGAAAGAACCTCATTATTACCTTATTATACTCTTGGTTTATTGAAACATCTGCCATGTTCTTTGCAAAAGGAAGTAAAATTTAAGCTTCTTCAGAGAAAGTGGGATATAAGAATGCTGAGTTATCAGGACAATGCTCGATGCTGTAATATAGCTTCTGATGGTAACTTCCAGAGGCCTTAGGAGAGAAGGCAGAAATTCTGACACTGAGAGCCCTCATCGTGCAGCTGCACTAGTTTATATTGTTATTATATAGCAGAACTTGCCTGCTAACCACTACCTGTTGAGATTACAGGCTAGATAATCAAATAATATCTTTCATTTGGCTGTATGTGGCAATTTAAAGAAAAAATATAGAAAAAAACATTAATCTCTGGTTTAGAGGAAATCTTTCTATTTGCAATTCAGAAAACATTACTTTGCAAAATAGTACTTCTTGGAAAAGTTGAAATGCTAGTTCAGCTTCAAAAGATGGTCAGAGGCAGAAAATTCTCAGGCAATCGTTTCCGGTCCTCCTCTTTATTCCCTGAATTATTTTTATTACCTGATAGGAGACTTCTTAATGTACGAGATGTGCAAAATTGAGGGAAGAAGCCCACAAACCTATTATTAAAACAAAATCCAATCTTTTACTGAATAAATAGTAATTATTAAAGAAAGACATTATTTATTGAGAACTTATCAAAATGTGGATTTGAATCACACAAATGCAATCACAGCTGGCACAGAGCTTAGTGTTTAATGGGGAATGACAGACAACAACCAATTAACTGTGATTGTGACTTAGGTGTTGATGGAGACAATACAGGGCAATGAGAAGGGCAATGGGCAGGGAGATCTAACCTAGCAGAGAGCTGGAGAAAGTGGTCGTTCCAAGACCCTCTTGGTGGAAGCGACACTAAGGTAACAGCTGATGTTCAAGTTGGTCAAAGGAAAGGGCTGAGAGAGAGCTGAAGAGGGTGCAGGGTGATGCTAGAAACATAGAAATAAGCTCTCAGGAGCTACAGAAAGGACCTGATTAGATAGGACTTTGAAGACCACACAGCAGGGGGAAGTAGTGGAGAAGAATGAAATGATTAGAAATGGAGAACTCACTGATGTCAACATTGCAGGGGACACAGTGGGAGAGATTCGTGGCCTAGGCTTGATACATAAAATACCATCCATCCCAAGCTATATAGAAAGATTGGTTGGTTTGTTTCTAAAATAAAATAGAGCTTGGTAACACTGAAGACTGCAAGGACACAGAAATACCAACCCATGAGTGCGGTCCCAACTCTCAGAAATGGAGGAATTAGGAAAAAATCCTGCCTACTTTTCAGTTTTGGCTGCAGTGGGCGCTGTCGTCACCACCCTCCTGAAGGTGCTTTTTGACAAACATTGCAATCAGCATTTTTGATTAAAGAAAGCTGTATCTATTTTGATCGAACAACTTTTCATTTTATTTCAGTCGTGTCTTTGGTCTGACTCCTGTCGGAACATTTCTTTCACGAGAGGCTTTGAATATTGCAAGAGGCAACCTCTGCATTTAAGACAAAGGGATCTAGTTTGGACCAGTAATTACTTCAGCGTGGGTTTGAAAAAGAGGGATGAAGCCATGGTCCGTGCTCCAGGACTGACACGCCTTCTTTCGCTGTCCAGCTAGTTTCCTTTTCCTAGTGTCATTCCTAACCTACTGAAGTCAAAGCTATAGATGGTCAAAATCATTCACAGATATTAAACAAATCCACTAGAACATAAACTCTACGAGCGGTTTTTATCTGGTTCTTTTTTTCACTATATGTTCCAGAACTTAACACTCAACAAATAGTCATTAAAGAATAAGAATAAAAAAGGTTGACTTAGAAACTGTTGACAAAATTCCAACTATTTCACTTTGTATTCCATTTCCAGGGCTTACTGAGCTAAGAAAATACCTCCTTACCCTGACGTTCCAACCCTCCTCGGCATAGACTCATTCTATATTTCTTTTACTCTAGCTAAACTATGCTATTTCTGCTTCTCTCCCCAGAAAATATTTTGGTTTTTTATTTGTATATCTTTTTTTATTACTATTATTTCATTCCCTCTGCATGTAATTGTGCTTTTCATCTCTCACCTCTCACTCCCCAGGTCTACCTGCCAATATAATCTGCATCTTATCAGGACCATCTTAAAGACCAGCTTTTCCAGAAACAAGCTTTCAATTTCCAACATTTTCTAACAAGCTTCACACCATATCTAGATATATTCACTTCTCCTCTTAAAAGTGCAAGGAGCTTTGTCTTTCATTTAGTGTCCTTTTTGCCTGCCTTTTATGAAAATTATTTCTATGTTTATTCTGTCCCGTTGTATAATTCAGTATTCGCTAAGGGAAACCAAATCACTCTAGGTACTTCAAACAGAGGAAATTAAATAGAAGAAATGTATTATTTAAGTAACGAGAGAGCTGACAAAACAAACAGGTTTAATGCAGTGAGTCAGACATTAGCAAGAACAGAATGCTGTTGTCACACATGGGACTGGTGGGACAGACAGTGGAAGCAAGTGGCATTGGCAGAATTCAGTCATCTGGTTGGACGTGTGACTGAGTTTACAAGGCAGGATCTGAGCTGTGGGGCAGGAGCTGCCTGACAGGAGCTATAGCAATAGAGGAGACCACTACAGACAGAACTGCCACTCAGTCACAGTCCCTTCTTTCCCCCTCCTCCAGGTCCTCAAAACTTTCCATACTACCTGGAAGCATTCTACCTGGTAGCCAGATCCTCCTGGAAACCAGCTGACAAGAGAGCCTAAGAAATGTAGCTTCCTGCAGTACGGAGGTGAGCAGGAGAATAGTGGATAATGAATATGTGAACAAACAGGCAAATAACCAGTTCACCATCTTTTCAAGAGGAAATAAAGCTGTTTGACGATAGAGACACCTTCCAATACTCTTCAGCACTGAGTACAATCAATGTCATCCATGAAATATTAAGTCATTATTAAATCCCACTTCTTATGGGGAGGGTATCATTCTCACAAAGATGAAAACATCTTAGGTAAATATATGAGGTATTTATTGGCCAGTAATTCTTTCTTTATGCCTACTAACCATCAAAATAATTTTAAAGCACATAAAGTCTATTAGACTCTAGTTAGACATAAATAAAATATCATTATAAGTTTGGCATTCACCTCTACTAAGTCTTGCCTTTCTTTTTTTTTTTTTCCTCAGACTCTCTTTGCTGTTTTTCATTCACTAAAACAGAGGCTCAGGATGTTGTTTGTGTCTTAAAGCCCTGTAAGACTATGAAAAAACTGTAGATCCTCATGGTGGTGAAGGGTGACATATATCTGCCTATCTACTCCAGGTTGTACACAACTTCTGAGTGGTGGCATAGCCCAAAGCCTGCCCATTAGTACCCTACTAATCTTTCCACAGACATTTGGAAGTCTTGATAGTCACCTTTTAAGCAAATGAAATTTACAATAGTATACAACACATAGCTCATGAGCTATCTCAGTTTCTTCACTGTAGCAGCCTCTTGGTAGGACAAATAGGTGACAATGCCCTGGAAAGGTGTAACTTGGACCGGCATTTCTCAATGGGAGTTGGGACATAAATTTGTCCTTCAAGAGACATTTGACAATGTCTTGAAACAATGTTTATTTTTACAACTGGAGCATAGGTGAGCTATTGGCATCTGGTGGGTGAAACCCAGACATGCTCCTAAATAACCTACAATGCACAGAAGGGAGGTCCCTTGACAAAGAATTATCCAATTTAACAAAGGTCAATAGTGCTGACCTTGAGAAACCTTGTTCTAGAGCTGAAATAATCGTATTCTTCTATTGGATTAAAGGAGATCACATTAGTTAACAATGTAAGATAAATCTTCTATTCATTTAAGAAGCTATGGTGCTCAAAAATATTTATGTAGATATGGCTGACATATTTAATTACTCAGATTTTATCCACATCTCTGAATTCTAAGATTCTTAATCATTTATGTAAACTGTCACTGTACCTTTGTGTCTAGTCTGTAGCCAGTTAGAGGGGGAACAGTGAATTTCTATTGTGTTTAAATAATCACTCTAGTCCAGGCAACCTGGCTTGCAGGAAAAATACATACTAAATAACATAAAAACGTGTTCCAAAAATCTCAATAATACAAAGATTAAGATGAAGACTTTGGAGCTTGGCATGGTGGGTATATGCTATAGTCCCAACTACTCAGGAGGCAGGAAGAGTTCAAGGCCAGCCTGGGCAGCATAGGGAGAACCTGTCTATAAACTCCAAGTATGCCTAAAGTCCCCAAGTACAAGTCTATATTATTCCTTTACCCAGACAGTTATGTGTTCCAAAGCCCCAAACCTCAGACCACACTACTGTAATTCCACGTAGACTTGAGTAAGTTTCCAAAGCTATTTCAAGGCAAGATCCTTCAGTAGCCTGGGCCTAAGAAGTCTATTCTGACCTATTTTGGAACAAGGTTTATACTTCAGGTTTAACCTGATTCTAGGGTGGTAGTTTTCCACACTAGGGTAGAGATAACACCACTACTGAATCAGATTCCCCAAGAAGGGGTCTGTACATCAGATGGAGACCAATAGTTCTAGAGCATCTAACCCCCAGGAAAGATCTTGTGCAGAAAAGAGCCTGGACTGCAATAGACCTTCCCCTCCAGGGTAGCCAAGCCAGAGAATGCCATCAGACTCTTTTAGAATTTTTGCACATTGGTTATGCCTTGAAGAACTCAGAAATTCAAGAGCTGACCAGTAGTATTCCAAGAACTGAAGTAGTATTCCAAGAGCTGTTCTGGCTTGTAAGGCCATATTCCAAGGGAGGACATGAAATGCTCTTTCTAGAAACATTTCCTAGAAATATTCGAGAATAGGCCACCCTCATCTCCCAAGTCACCAAGGTTTGAACCTTGGTATCGTAGTTCACTTTTGCTTCTCTGTTGTTTCTCAAATTGCTGGATAAGGATCACATCTTCTATCTTCAAAATATCTCTCAAATGTTCTCCTTTTTCTGCTCCCACTGCCCCAGACTCAAGATCTTATTGCGTCCTTCCTGAAACATTGCAAAAGCCTCTGACACATCTACTTGCCTCCAGCCTAACTGCCCCAAGTCCACTCAATTAATTCAATCAGTTACAATTATTCCATGAAACACCAATCTGGGAGTTACTGTGAAGGTATTTTGAAATGTGATTAATGTGCATAATCAGTTGACTTTAAGAGATTACTTTATATCAGTGTTTTTCAACCTTTTTTTAAATCTTGTCACATACTTGAATCTATAGATAAACTTCCATGGCACACTTAAATTATGTTTATCAAGAAAAAGTGAACAAAAAGGAATATACTTACTATGCTTTGCACTTCTTGTGAAAATAATATAATTAATGATCTTTAAAAATTTTCATGGTATAACTAAGATCCTGTCAGAGCACACCAGTGTGCCATGGCATACCAGTTGAAAATAACTGCTCTATATGATCTATCTGGATTTGATTTAATCCTTTGAAAAGTCTTAAGAGCAGCATTAAGGCTTCTCTGAAGAAGTAGTTCCACTTGTGTACTTCAGTTTCTGCTCATGCAAGAATTCCTGGCTGCCCTTCTTGACAGCCTGCCCCTGTGGATTTTGGATATGCCTGACCAGTCTTCACAATTGTGTAAGTCAATTATTTGCAAGGAATCTTTGTGTGTGTGTGTACATATATAGTTTCTGTTTCTGTGATGGAACTCCAGTACAACTACTGTGATAATTTCCACCCAAAATTTTAAAAAGAATGGTTAGTGACTACATGTCTATGTGGGTGTATACATATATATTTCAATATGTAATATACATATACATACGTACACATAAAAATTATGCTGTTATATGAATTAAAACAATAACAGCATAATTTTTGCCTAATAATATGCAAGGTTATAAAATTATGATAGTGTTTAATATTACTGAGAGCAGTAAGAGACAGACCCTATATAACTGCTGATGTAAATTGATGATTTTTCTGAAGAGCATTTGGCCTAAAAATGTCTCAGTCTCTTTCATCAAGAATCTCTTGGACACACAAAGATTTCTGTCCATGCAGTTCAGTGTTATGTATAATGAAGAAAAGTTGCATGTCACTAAATGTCAAATAGTAAGGGTATAACTTCTTCCTTTTAATGATATGCTTTGTTATGCAGATACTAAATAGTCTGGAAAAAATTTTAGAGATGTGAGAAAATGCTCAAAATATGCTCAGTGAATAAATTATAAAACTATATAGTGATCAGTCAGAGCTCAACCAGAGAAGCAGGTGTGTATATTAAGAAATTTATTACAAAGAATTGGGTTACTTGATTGTAAATCTAAGCTCTCAGGAAAGAATGATCACAGGGCTTTCTCAGTCTTTGTCTTTTGGAAGCCCTGGCCCTACTTTTAAGGCTTTATAACTGATTAATTCAGACCACTCAGATAATCTGGGGGTAATCTTCTGTACTTAAAATTAATTAGAGACTTGAATTTCTATTTGCAAAATCCCTTCCCAGTAATACCTGGTAATATTTGCATAAGTGGAGAGTAGCCTAGCCAAGTTGACACATGCAAAAATCCACCTCATATACACACTATGGCCCCAGTTTTATAAAAAGTAAATAGAAAAATTAAACTTGGAAA
Organism: Arctocebus calabarensis; assembly: GCA_963573935.1. Taxonomy (NCBI): domain Eukaryota; kingdom Metazoa; phylum Chordata; class Mammalia; order Primates; family Lorisidae; genus Arctocebus; species Arctocebus calabarensis. Next base: position 11,455 of record CAUYON010087995.1, read on the forward strand.
AGAAGGCTAGGGACAAATACCTGAAAGATTTAAAAAAAATTATCCCTGTATAGAAAAATTATGAAAGAATTTATTATTTCCTGTATCATATCCTATATTTATCAAACAATTTATCTTTTTTTTTTTCAGATTAATATAAGGGTACAAATGATTAGGTTACATTGTTTGCATTTGTTAGATAAAGTCCAGGGTGTAGTTGAGCCCTTCACCCAGGAGGTGTGCCATGTCGCCTTACATTGTACTGATAGGTGAGAGTACCAGTACCCCAATCGCTTTCCCTCCCCCTATGCTCCCTCCTTTCCCCTCCACACTTGAATTTAATTGTGTTTTTCTCTTGGGTGGGCATGTAGTTGTTCATCTACTGGTTTCAGATAAGTATTAGTACATGGATACTTGCTTTTCCATTCCTGTGATACTTTACTAAGGAGAATGTTCTTCTACTCCATTCAGGTTAATACAGAAGATGTAAAGTCTACATATGTACCACAGTTTATTAATCCATTCATGGATTCATGAGCATTTGGGTTGATTCCACATCTTGGTGATTGCAAATTGAGCTGCAATAAACATTCTAATGCAAATGTCCTTCTGGTAGAATGACTTTTTTTGTTCTTCTGGGTAGGAACCTAGCAGGATCAAATGAAAGGTCTACTTTTAGCTTCTCCATACTTCTTTCCAAAGAGGCTATATTAGTTTGCAATCCCACCAGCAGTGTAAAAGTGTTCCCTTCATTCCACAACCACACCAGCATATTACTTAACCTTTTCCAAAACATCGAAAACGATGAAATACCTCCCAACATATTCTATGAAACAAATATCATTCTAATCACCAAACCGGGAAAAGACCCAACAAGAAAAGAAAAACATAGACCAATATCTTTAATGAACACAGATGTAAAAATACTCAATAAGATCCTAGCAAACAGAATCCAGCAAGACATCAAGTGAATTATGCACCATGACCAAGTGAGTTTTATCCCAGGGTCTCAAGTTGGATTCAGATTGAAAAGCATCATTCATCATCTCATTTGCAATGAATCGCACGAGTATAAGCTTTGCCTGACTCAGGACACACCTAACAGTGGGGTTTCAGTTGGCTTTTAGGGAAAGGAACATGGGAGGGTAGCAGGGGGCTAGGACCTGAGGTTGAGTCCCCTGGAAGTCACCTCTCACATGCTTCATCTCTTATTGACTCAGGGTACATGAAAGTTTCCAAGTGTTTTGGTTTTCAGGTGCTTAACCACTGATATTTTACTAAATTTTATTTTAGTACACTGATAATATCCTCTGTCTCAAGAGTGTAATAACCAAGAGGAAAACAGATATTTTCTAGTATAAACAAAATGTTTTTCTCGTGGCATAATTTATTCAGTTCACACTAAATAACTTCAATTCCTCAGTGAATTAAGATTCTAAAATGTCAGAGCTGGAAGAGATTTTTTTCTAATTGACTCCCCTTGATGAGAAAGTTGAGTGCATGAGAGGTGAGGTGACTTACTCAAGGTCACCCCATGGGTGGGGACAAAGTCAGAACAGTTACCCAGCCCCCCTTTGTCCTGGTGCTGGATGATTTCTATTATGTCTCTATGCGTTCCTACTCAGGATTTGTTGGGGTCAGAAAAATCAATAGCCTTCATTAAACCATAGTAGGAACAAGAAAAAAAAAACATTTAAATTAAATCATTTTCCTTAATTTTGTTTCTCCATTTATATTTAATACTATTTAAAACTACCATCAAACACTATACCCACCAGCCACATGTGGTAAATATACATTTAAAATACATCTAGTCTGAGGAACTACATTTTTTTTTGAGACAGTCTGATTATGTTGCCCTCGCTAGAGTGTTGTGGCATCACAGCTCAGAGCAACCTCAATCTCTTGGGCTTAAGCGATTCTCTTGCCTCAGCCTCTCAAGTAGCTGGGACTACAGGTACCCACACAATGTCTGGCTAGTTTTTGGTTGCAGTTGTCATTGTTGTTTTAGCAGGCCCAGGCTGGGTTTGAACCCACCAGCCCCAGTGTATGTGGCCAGTGCCCTAACCACTTAGTAACGGCACTGAGCCATACATTTTTAATTAAATTAATTTAACTTAATTTTAAATTAAAAGAAAACCTAGATACCTGATTCAGTTATTCAACCTAAGTTTGTGACAACATGGATATGTGAATCTACTTTCCATCTGTTTGTTTTCTAAAACCTAATTGAGGATCAAGTACTTATGGTGAGAACTGAGATTTTTATGAGTATGAAATACACATAGAATTTTAAAGATGTATGGGAAAAAAAGAACATAAAATATTTCATTAGTTAATTTTACCTGTTACTTTTTTTTCTCAGTATGACCAGTAGAAAGTTTGCAATTACAGACATTATATTTCTCTTGGACAACACTGATATAGAATTTTAATTTTTTCAAACTTATAATAAAGTTTTTCTGAATATCTCTTTTTTTTATTTTTAATTATATAGAGGCGCATAAGAACAAACTTCTCCTTCCTACTCTGGAAACTTCTATGTGAATTTCTGTGCAAGAAACATCAATCAGAAATAAACAACTGTAATTTGCAATGTTGGCTTTGTATTTCACTCCTGGCGAAACAGATACTGTATGAAACTTTACGGATTTGAAAATAAAAAAGAAGTACATAAAGGAAATCACTGGAATTCAAGAGATCTATATAGCTTCCCTTTATAATGCTACATTGAAATCACTAATGGAAACCCTAAAGCTTTAACCAATTTATTTAGTTTATAAAAATTTACTTGTATGATTGTAAGGGATACAAGTGCAATTTTGTTACATGGGTACATAGCCTAATGGTGAAGTCTGGGTTTTTAGTGTAACCAACACCCAAATAATGTGCTTTGTACCTATTAAGTAGTTTCTCGGCCTCATTCCCCTCCCACCCTCTCTTCCTGCTGAGTCTCCAACATCTATTAATGCATGTGTACACAATACTTAGTGTCCACTTATAAGTGAGAATACAGGATATGTGACTTTTTGTTGCTGAGTTATTTAACTTAAGGGAATGGTTTCTGCTTCCATCCAAGTTGCTACAAGAAATATGGTTTCCATTCTTGTTTATAGCTAAATAGTATTTCATTGACTATATATGCTGCTCTTTCTTTATCTAATCATCAGTCGATAGAAGCTTCTGTTGATTCCAAATCTTTGCTATTATGAATAGAGCTCCAGTGAACCTATGAGTGAGGCTATCTTTTGGGTGTGATTTTCTTTCTTTTGAGTAGGATACCCAGTAAAGGGATTGCATATGAATGGTAGTTATATTTTTAGTTCTTTGAGAAATCTCTGTACTGCTTTCCATAGAGATTGTACTAATTTACAGTTTCACCAACAGTGTGTAAGTGTCCCTTTTTCTTCTCACCTGTTATTGTTTGACTTTTTAATAGTAGCCATTCTGACTGATCTAAGATGATCGTTCATTGTGATTTTGACTTGCATTTCTCTAATCCTTAATGATGCTGAGCATTTCTTCACATATTTAGTGGCCATTTGTATGTCTTTTTTGAAAAATGTCTTTTCATGTCCTTTAGCCACTTTTTAACAGTGTTATGTGTTTTTCTTATTGCTGTTGTTTAGTTGTTCAAGGTCTCTGTAAATTTTGTATATCAGTCTCTTGTAGGATAAATTGTTCCCAAATATTTACTTCCTTTCTACAGGTTGTCTATTCCCTCTGTTGATTATGTCTCTTGTTATGCAGAAAGTTTTTTATTTAATTAGGTGCCATTGTTCTATTTTTGTTTTTGTTACTTATACTTTTGAGCTCTTATTTGTGATTGTTCATCTAAGCCAACATCCTGAAGAGTTTCCTTCGGTTATCCTCTATGGATATAGTTTTTGGTCTTTTTTCAAATTTTTAATACATCTTGAATTTTTTTTTATTTGTATACTGTAGACAGATAGGGGTCCAGTTTCATTTTTCTGCATATGGCAATCTAATTTTCCCAGCACCATTTATTGCAATGCCTTTTCCTCAATATATGTTTTTGTTGACTTTGTCAGAGATTAGTTGGCGGTAGGTATGTGGCTTTATTTCTGAGTTCTCTATTCTGTTCTGTTGATCTATGTGCCTATTTTTATACTAGTACCATACTGTTATTATAGCCTAGTAGTATAATTTGAAATCAGATGGTGTGATGTCTCCAGCTTTGTTCTTTGTGCTTGGATTTGTTTTGGCTATTGGGCTCTTTTCTTTCATGTAATTTTAGAATTGTTTTTTATAATCCTGTGTAGAATGACATTGTTGTCTTAGTAGATGTTGCACTGAATCTGTAGATTGCTTTGGGCAGGACAGTCATTTTGACAGTATTGATTCTTCTGATCCATGAACAGGGGATGTTGCTCCACTTGTTTGTGTCATCTACAATTTCTTTTATCAGTGTTTTGTAGTTTTCCTAATAGAGATCTTTCACCTACTTGTTTTAGTAGATTCTTAGATAGTTTTGTAGTTCTTATAAATAGAACTGCCTTCTTGATTTGGTTCTCAGCTTAATTATTCTTGATGTATAGAAATGCTACTGAAGTTTGTACATTAATTTTGTATTTAAAACTTTTATTAATTCATTTACCAACTCTAGACATAAGATTATATCATTAGCAAATAGTCATAATTTGACTGTCTCTTTTCCAATTTGAATGTCTTTTATTTCTTTCTCTTGCCTGATTTTTATGACTAGAGACTTCCAGTACTGTGTTGAACAGAAGTTGTGAAAGTGGGTGTCCTTGTCTTGCTCCAGCACTTAGGGAGATAGGGAGATTGCTTTCAATTGTTCCCTATTCAGTATGGTCTTTCAGAAGATAAACAAGATTGATAAACTGCTATTTAGACTAACCAAGGAAAAGAAAGAGAAGCTAAATAAATATAATCATAAATAAAAAAAAAGAAAACATTATAACAAATACCACAGAAGTATAAAACCTCATTAGAGATTTTTGTGAACAACTCCATGCTCACACGCTAAAACACCTAGAGGAAACATAAAAATTCCTGGAAAAGATAACCTCTCAAAATCAAATGAGGAAGAAATAGAAATCTTAAACAGACCAACGACAAGTAGTAAGATTGAATGAGATATTTAAAAACCGTAGAAACAAAAAAAGCCCAGTCCCAGAAGGGTTCTCAGCTGAATTATACTAAATCCAAGAAGAACTGGTACCAATCCTACTAAAACTGTTCCAGAAAATTGAGGAGGAGGGAATTCTTCCTAACTCATTTTGTGAAACCAGGCAAGGACACTACAAAAAAGGAGAATGACAGACCAGTATCCCTGATGAACACAGATACAAAAATCCTCAACAAAATACTAGCAAACGGAATATAATAGCACATCAAAAAGGTAATACTTCACAATCAAAAGGGGTAATATTCCAGGGATGCAAGGATCATTCAACATATGTAAATTAATAAATGTGATTTAGTACATAAACAGAGATAAAAACACAAAGCACATGATTACCTCAATAGATGCTGAAAAAACATTTGACAAAATTTAGCATCCCTCATGATAAAAACCTTCAACAAGGTTTAAGCCTCAAGGTCTATTTTGAACTATATCTGAGCCCCTGATGTTGTTTCATTAATGAAGATTGTGGAACCCTGAGACTCCACACATGGTGGTCATAGGAGTCTGGGGTGGAGGAGGGAAGGGATGGTGGAGGGTAACTCGTTTCAGTCTGGGTAACTGTATCAAACTGCATCAAACTGCAGACCCTGAACTGATAGTAAACTCCTTAGCATGATTTCACTTGGGACTCATAACTGGATCCATCACCTGTGTTCTTTGTCCAGGACATCTTAGGGATACTGTATACCTCTCCTAGTCAAGCAGCCAAATGCTTATCCGTCTGGCTCCCGACATGCCATTCCATGAGTGTACCATGAACCTCAGCTTTAGATGCTGTGAAGGACAGCTTGACTGCTTCCTTTTTTTGGCATCCAAAAGTTTGAGTACTAAATTCCACCCCCTCAAACCTATGTATGTTAAAGCCCTAAACCCAGGTATTTCAGAATAAGTCTGTATTAGAAGATAGAACCTTTAAAATGTAATTAAGGTAAAATGAAGTCATATGGGTGGGCTCTCATCTAATGTGACTGACATTTTATGAAAAGAGGATTAGGACAGAGACGTGTGTGCACAGAGACTAGGTAAGGACACGATAGGAGGACAGTCGTCCACAAGTCAACGAGAGAGGCCTCGGAAGAAACCAACCCTGCTGACACCTTTGACTTCTAGCCTCTGGAATCATGTAAACACAAATTTCTGTTGTTTACATCACCCAGTCTGTGGTGCTTTGTTATGGCAGCCCTGGCAACTCAATACATCTCCCATCTCTGTTGACCCTGACCAAGCATCCCTTCCCTCCTCCACCATCAAATGCCTTTCATACTGGAAGTCCCTTTAGTTAGTCCCTGAAAGGACCTGTTTCTCCCACTTATCCTAGGGCATTGTCCTCTGTAGTATCTAGAAAAGAAAAGTTCATATGTGCCACATAGTCTATTTTTAAAAGTGGGACCTTCCCATATTTTCCCCTCAAGTTATGATGAAAATCTCTCTGGCCAGTTGTTCGTGATGCATTAATAAACAAAAAGGCAAATTAATTTATAGAGATTGTGCTTACATTCCTTAGGGCTGCTATAGACTGAATGTTTATGTAACCTCCAAAACTCTTATGTTGACACCTAATCCCTGATGTGATGATTTCTGGAGTTGGGGCCTTTGGGGTGATTAGGTCATGAGGGTGGAGCTCCCATGAATGGTAATACTACCCATTCATAAAAAAGACCCCTGCAAGGTCTATTGCTCTTTCCACATAGTGAGAAGACAGTCATCTGTGAGGCAGGAGGTAGGTCCTTACCAGACTCAAAACCTGCCTTGTTCTTGAACTTCCCAGCCTCTGAACTACAAAAAATATATTTTTGTGGTTTATAAGCTACCCAGTTATAGGGCCCTTGGGAAGCAGCAAATGAGGCAGAAAAACCAAAGCCTGTGCAGAATTGTTGATCCAGGTTGACATTTGGCTACATACTGCCTCATTCAGTGGTCTTAGGGAAACTTGGGAACTCTCCCTGAGTCTCTCTAGCTTCATCTTTGAATTAGATCTATTAGTCTCTTCCTCGAAGGTTTACTTTGAGAATTAAGTGAGATAGCATATGCAAGGTTCATGGCAAATAGTATCACATAATAAATATTAATCCCCTTGCCTCTAAGAGGATGAAGGTTCCTTTGAAATATGCCTACATATCCTTTTTAAAAACAATAACAACAACAAAAGTGTTTTATAGTTAAAGAAGGGAGAGGAAGAACATCTGTTTATGGTGTCCTCTGGTGAAAGAACATTCATTTATATTCTAGGGCAATGATGTAGCCCTAATTCTCCAGACACTTGAATGCAGTTAGTAGAAATGCATCATCATTTAGCCTCCCTAGAAGGGAGGGGCTTGCTGATGAGCTCTTGTAATAAAGGCCTCAGAGCAACTATTTCTGAATTCTGATTTCACTTTACACATGACTGAGCTCTGAGAGACTTTTTACTACATTTTTTTTTCCTGATGGAAAATAATAATGGCAATGCTTGTTTTACTAGGAAGAAAATAAATATTCTATCTAGAATACTCAGTTATGCATTCTTTCTCTCTCTCTTTCACACACACATGCACACACACTCTTATCGATCAAGAAATACCTATTGCAATGGGCATTTTCCCCCTTTTATGTTAGATTCAGCTCAACAGACACATGAGCATTAACTATATGTACATTACTCTCATGGCCCTGAATGGATTAAGACAGCAAATAGATTAGTTGGTTCCAGTCCTTGCCCCCAAGTTCTGGACACCACATTGTTCTCGAAAATAAGATCTCACATGATTTTAAAGCTTTTAGAAAGATCCTAGGAGACGTTAAATGGAATAAAACAGCTGCTTGCTCCTCCCATCTCTCCTCTAGTTGACTGCTACTGCCAAGGCTGTTCTGTCTCCTCCATCTGATTGCTCTTGGGAATCCACCTTGGCTGTGATCCAGGCCTCGAGGATGATCCCTTGTTAAAATCCTCCTTTTTGGTGAGGACTGTGCTCCCTGTTGGCAGGACAAAGCCTGAGGGTGAGACCCTCCGTGTGTTGCGCTAAATTGAAGGGGTCTGTTTTTAATGTACACACTTTTCACTAAAGAAATTAGTTGACCCAGATGTTTTCAACAATAACACATCAGCAAGGTGGTACTCCACCAACATAAGTGACGTTAACATCAACTTCATTTATATAGTTTTTCCCACAACTTTTTCAAGACTCAAGGGACTCAGAATAGCATGACACCATTAAAACATAATCCACTAAATGGCAATAATTTACAACTCCTCCTTAAAAGCATTAGACTAGAAACAAAATATTTGTATACGAAACATTTATTAAAGGTGTAACTAGGTGCTAGGGGTGATACAGACACACAGGAAAGGATTACTGTGCATGAATTGGTGGGAATTACTTGGGACACTGTATTAGTGAGTTCAGGCTGCCCTAGCAGAACACCACAGACTGGATGGCTTAAGCAACAGAAATTTATTTTTTCATAGTTCCAGAAGCCAAAAGATTCAGATGAAGGTGTTGACAGGTTCGGTTTCTTCTGAGGCCGGTCTCCTTGCCTTGCAGATGGACACCTACCTGCCGTTTCCTCACATGGTCCCCTTTTAGTCTCTGTGTGTGTAGGACACTGGTCGTACTGGATTATGGATTGCCAAATGCCTTCATTTAACCTTAATTACCTCCTTAAAGAATCTCTGTTCACATAAGTCCACATTCGGAGGAGCTGGGATGAGGACTCTGACATATGTATTTAGGGGAATTTAGGGGACACCCAATTCAGTCCGAAACAGACATCCATGAACAGATCTTTGGCCTTGCCTAGTGAGTGGTGACATTATTGATCTGACACTCTGTGCTATCTTCACTCCTTGTTCAGGAATCATTCACATTGGCCACCAGGGACTTCACTGTGGTGATGACCACATTCTGGCCGTTCTGGGAATATATGTGAAAGCACAATCACTTATTACTTCTTACCCCTCCCATCCTCCTTTTGGTCATTTTCTTAACCAAAATAGATGTTCTGTTTCTCCATAATACAAATAGTTGAAGCTAGGAAAAAAATTGGTTTTGCTTTGATGATATGCATCAATGGCAGCTACATTCTATAGGATAAAGATCAAAGATAGAAACATAAAATCTTTCATGCACACACCTTTGCCCAAGGTCATAAGGATGTAGCACAGTCAAGACTGCAGTTTAGACTCAGAATTCCTACTCCAGTTGTCTTTCCACCACATCATATTGCCTCGTGCTCTGGTTTGGATATCTCTGTTTCTGGAGGTCTTTGTTGTCAAACACACTGGCCTCACTGTTTTATATATATAGGTAATATAACACAATTACATACAGTATAAGTAATAATATATAGTACAATAATGTATATCACCCTTTTTATATTTTCTAAGTACTAGAATAGATGCAGTGTGATGTGTGATAAACATTATAAAATACAATTGTTTTCTGCATGTGTATGTGTAACATGTAGATACATATAGTCCCACTATCCTGCCACTTAGGACAGCATCTTCTCTCTGGTTCCACATTAACTCCCCACTACCCACTCTCATCACCTCTTTTGCTGAGAGATCACACAATGTTTCCTTTCTGTTCCTAATAAAATTGTGCACGACTTTGCTGTCATAGTCTTTCCTTGTCTGAAATGCTTTACTTCTGTTTGTTTTCTGTGTTTCTTCAGATTCTACAGATGATCTGGTTCCTAATGATTGCCTAGACTTGGCTTCCCTGCACCCTGCCCAAACTCACGTGTGCTTTCCTGGTGTTTCTGTATTTTCCTGGGCTTCTGACTGGCACTTTTTCCTTATGTACACTGTCTTTGGGTACTGCCGTGATACCAGAATCTGATCTGAGCAATTTATGATAAATTGCTATAGCATGCAGGAAGAAGTCAAGGAATTCTGGCTGAAGACACTCTTCATATTCTTTAATCTCTAGTAACATTTTTTAAGCAAAAAAAAAATGGATAATGTCCTACCTTAGTTTTAGGTTTTCATACTTGCTAAATTTATTTCTTCCTTTCTCCTGGGTAACACCATCCTGGTTCCTCCTAACCCAATGGGCCTAAGCCAACAATGACTTTCTGGGGTCTCTATTCTTTAGTTTCAGCCAATAACAAAGTACATGAGAAGCAACCGAGGAACGTGAGCATAAAGACATCAGATGGCCATAACACGCAATCACTGCCAGATATAAATGCCTTGATGAATTCATGGTTTATTGCTTAAAAATTCAGGTAGCTTAACTCTCGTGTTTTATGTAGGCATTATTTTCTTTCAGTCCTGCTGAAAGCTAAGTTTGCCTTTAGGGCAAGACACGCTATAGCAATTGAAATATTAGAATCATGAAACCAACCTCCAAAACAGCCTCAACTTGTGGGTCATGACCCACAGGAACTATATTAAAGGACTGCAGCATTAGGAAGGTTGAGAACCACTGCTCTGAAAGATCTAAACGTGGGCATCATTGGGGGCAGACTTATTTCAATTAGCCTCCGTCTGGTAATCTATCTAAATTTCATGTAAAAACCATGCAGACATTTGTTTCGGTTATTTTTCAGGAACTGAGTCTTTGGCATGGAAAAGACATTCTGAGAATAAGAAATTCAAGTGGCTAACACTAATAATAATAATAACATTTCATCCAAAAATCTCAGCCAAAAGGTTTTTATACTTTCCCACTGGTTATTAGATATGGCAACATCCAGGCTGGTGCTCAGAGTAAGTAGGCGAAGCACAAGATAAGCACAACTTGCTGGGTAGTGCTCAGCAAATCTGCTGTGCTGTACATTGGCCATCTGAAAAAGGTTATGGGCCGTACTCTAATGAGAACAGGAAGGCTGTAGACTTTGTCTACATTGAAAAGTCTAACTTTTAATACAGGGGGAAATGCTCACTACAGTAAAAACACAATGCAAGAAGAGGTTGATTCACCAATTAAAATTTGTTCCTTCTTAGATTTTCTTTATCATTGCACAACCTCAGTCATATTTTCCTACAAATTACCAAATAATCATGGAGACAGCATCTTATGGTGATTAAGAGTGTGGTTTCTGGAGGCAAACCACCTGGGGTGAGTCTTGCAGTATGCTTGTTGATCTGTCTCATTTTTCCCATCTGTAAAATGGAAATAATTCTAACAATTTGTTTTTCTGTTGGTGTGAGGGTTAACTGAGTAAATACATGGAGACTAGGCTATTAGAGCATGTACCGTGGCTTACCTGGTACACGGTAAGCACTATATACGCACAAAATTAATTGATACAAGTAATCTAATGGGTAATCTACATTTGAACTTTAATGAAGAATCTTACTATCTTATTATTTTCTCATTGCATTAATGTGGTATTACCTATATACAGACAAAAATTACTTTGTGGAATAAGGTAGCACATAATGCTCTAATATTTTGCATCCACCGTCCTTCCCTATGATGTAACACATTCAAAGCAAGTTGCAGAAATTACGTTGGGTGACATTATTGGGGCTCTAGCATTTACAGGATTAAGCAGAAATAGAATCGAGGAAAATACAGGCAGTTAAGGATTGTGCTTGTCAGCAGCTGCCGAATAGTCTCCTCTCCAGGGGTCTGTTTGCACAATAACTTCAAACTACTCCACAGGTTCGAGGACAAGGCTGGCTGCTCAAATGTGGATTTTGTGAAACCAGTCACTGCAAAGCAAGTTAGTTCCACAGAGAGAATGTTTGGGGCTAAAGCTAATGAGTGGAACACCAACCTCTGGGAAAATACATTTAGGAAAGGCGTCGATTCATAAAATTAGAGAAACCATACCCTGCATCTTTAATTCAAAGTCTATCCCAGAGGAAAATCAAATCAAAGAGGACTTTTTTTTTTTTATTAAATTAGATTCTAGAATTTGTTGTTGATCAAAAAACCTTTAAAAGCAGTGGCAGGATTGAAGGTTCAACTTAAACAACTTCTTCCTTTTTTTCTTTTTTTGCATTTGCTCTACCAAGCGTATGCATTTTAAACCACTCAAATAAATCAAATCTCTCTCAAAAAGATGATTGAAAAAAATTTGTTCTCATTCATCACAGGCAGTTTTTATAGAAAACACAGTTATAATTACTTTTTCAAAGTGGATTTGGTGCTAAATGTACTGAGGGGGATATAAGAACCATATCACTGAAATTTTTATAAACAGAATGTTAAGTAGATGCTGTGCAGTAATCAATTTAAAAACTTACTTTTCAGGTGGAAAGAAGATAATTGGCCTCTTCAAAATAGTAAATCATTTTAATAACTTTAAATTGAAGATCTGAGCTGTGAATTCAGAAAGCCAAATAACTGCATATCTGACATTACATAGATGAAACCCCTGAAAAATTAATACACATTTCCCTCTTCATTTAGAAGTAACTTGTCATCTACGAGTGGCCCAATCTGCGTTCTATCCTTCCTCTTGGAGACAGCAAATCACTAGACTAACCATTGGAGTATTTCTGTGCTATAACCTGTTTATCCATAAAATAATTATCTCTGTTCCCTATTTTATCTAATAAATACTAAAGGGTAAAAACTGCTTTGAAATATTCAAATTGAAACAATTTCCTAAATACCTGACAGCTATCAGATAATATCAGATCAAAAGGCATAGTTGGAGCCCTAGTAGTTAGTGTTTGTGGACCGTGTGCCACAATCCTTATGGTACCTTATACACAGCGGTCTGTAGTATCCAGGAGGGATTGTTTCCAGGACCCCCATGAATACCAAAACCCATGGATGTACATCTCTCTTACATAACATGCTGCCATATTTGCATATAACTTATTATGTATGTCTTTTTGTATACTTGAAATCATCCCATATTACTTATAATGCCTAATACAATGTAAATGCTATGTAAATAGTTGTTATACTGCACTGTTAAGGGAATAGAGACAAGAAAAAAAGTCTGTGCATGTTCAAGTCAGATGCAAGCTCACATTTTTTTTTCTAAGTATTTTCGGTCTGAGTTTGGCTGAATCCGCAGAGGTAGAACCCACACACAGATCCAGAGGTCAGTACCTTGTAATACTCAAGTCACATTTGACTTCTGCAATTATAAGAGATACAAGATACAATATACCGAGATAACAAACATTGTTGGTATACATTGAGTATTATAATTTTAACACAGTTTTTTCTTCCTTAAACTGTGTATACTTTTTTTTTGGCAGCCTCTGTTTATGGCCTTCTTTTCTCTTCTAAGGATACTAGGATATGGTACTGGAAGAATGTAGGCGGGCAAGTTCATGGGAGCTCAGGCCAAGTTAAATAAATCTGCATTAGAAAGGAGGAGGTTGAGGGCTACAGTAAAGGGCTGAGGAAATGTACAAGCCATACCTGGCAAGGGAAAAGAAAGGAGAAAAATGATTTGGGAAAGACAGACAGATTGGGAATGAAATAGAGTGTGGAATACTAGGTATGGACCTCTTTCCTTTACCTATACAAAGAGTGAGTGAAATGACCCTGTAAAATGGTGCTGTTGAAATGAAGTCTTCACTGTGAATGTGAAGCACACTGGAGCTGGCACCCTGGATCAACAGAGATGATGCACTAGAGACTGCAGCTCAGGGACTGCACCACAGCCCCCCTGAAGCCAAGTATTGGACCAGCATCACAGAAGGGTCTGGTACTCAGCAAAGCAAAATGATGAGCTCAGGGTGACACTCTGGTCAAGCAGCAGGGCTGGGATTTGAATCAAGGTCCATGTTCTTTGCTGATTTTTCCTTATACACTGAGTGGCCCTGGCCCCTAGACTGAGCACTTAAGGCTAACTCCCCTTCTGCTTCTGAATTCTAACAGTATCCGGCACATATGATGAGGTGAGTCAAGCAGTTGTCACTTGCTGGTGCACGGATCGTGGCTGCACTAGGCTTCCAGCTCCCTGAGGGCTGGTCCTGTTCTGTTTTCCACTGCCTTCCCTGCCTAGACAGACCCTGACATGGAAGAGATGCCAAGAAAATGTTTAAAAAATTAGTTTTTCAGGGCGGCACCTGTGGCTCAAAGGAGTAGGGTGCCAGCACAAATATAGGAGGTGGCGGGTTCAAACCCAGCCCCTGCCAAAAAAAAAAACCTGCAATAAACAAAAACAACAAAAAGAATTAGTTTTTCAGTATCTGGTCTTTCAATTCTTACCTCTTTTTGTAGTCCATTTTTAAGGCAGTAATAGAATAGTCTAGCATAGTGACTTTCCAGAATTTTAATGTTATACTTACATTTTCATGTGTACCTACCTTTCTATTTCCACAGTTTGCATCTTGCGATAGGCCTAATGGATGTCCATGACTGAATTTTATAACATGGTCCCTCCTCAGCATATCCAACAACTCTGGGCCTTGAAAATCTGTTTCTACATCCTTAGGATTCAGCTTTTTCAAAATGTACCATTTCTTCATGAAGATTCCACTTCTACGATGTCAGACAATTAAGTTTGTGAATTCATCCTAGAAAGTGTACCACATACGTCATTGCTGAATTCAAAGTGCTCCCCGTGGGAAGATAGGCCCCGATGCCAGAGCCTAATCCACCCTTGAAAACACTTTTTCTAAGATGAGTTCATGAACTTAATTGTCAGACCTCATAGATCAAGATGTGTGAGTTTTTGCTGGAGGCCTCATGGCTACTAACACTGGGCCCTTTCTTTTGATCGTGTGATCATTTTGCAGAAGAGATTTCTGACTTCTGGCTGTGGTTGAGGGCGGTGTGTGTTTGTCAGCGTGGACATGTAGAACAGAAACACCATTTCCAGTTTTGTGCAACACAGCAGGGCATGGGCAGCGTACTGACAAATGTGCTTTTCTAGGAGCTGGACTTCACATGAATCCTTTCAGAATTTAAACATAGAGCTAGTTTTTTCTACCCTTGTAGAGTTAATGAGATGCGTCCTTTATATTGATTCTTTCACTCTCATATCAAATGTGCCACTTCTAATAGAACTTATCAAAGGTGTGAGTTCCCAATTAGTTGTGTGATTCTATGATGAATGTCTCCCTCCTCACACAAGACCAGCAGCTGCCTGACTCGAAGTTGTCACTATTATTTGGATGGTTTTTTTTTTGTTTGTTTGTTTTAATTTTTTTATTCTGGAGACAGAGTAAGACTCTGTTGCCCTGGGCAGAATGCCATGGCATCATAGCTTACAGCAACCCCTTGGGCTCAAACTAGCCTCTTGCCTCAGCCTCTCTAGTAGCTGGGACTACAGGTGCCCACCACAAGGCCCGGCTAGTTTTTCTACTTTTAGTAGAGATGGGGTCTCGCGTTTTGTTCAGGCTGGTCTCGAACTCCTGAGCTCAAGCCATCCCCCACCTGAGCCTCCCAGAGTGCTGGGATTATGGGTGTGAGCCACTCTGCCTGGCCTTATTGGTTGGCTGTTTTATTCACCATTGTATTCCTGTAGCCCAGTACAGGGTTTATGTGATTAGACAAAAATGGTCGAATGTATAAAATGAGTCTACATTTGTAAGTACCCTGTAAGTGGGCAGGGTCTCTTTCGTAGAAGCATAAAAGCCATCATTTTTAACTTTGCTCCAAACATAGTCTTAACCAAGTGAATCACTTGGGATGCCTGATGGAAAACAGAGTTCCAGGCTCTGAGTCAGCACCTCCAGAGACAGAGGCCCAGAAATTTACCCTTTTAATGCATGACTCCAGGGGACTGTGAGGCACACTAGATTTTGAAGTCCCAGTGCTACTCAGTTCTTTTCTTTGATAGCATAGGGAAGTTTTTCATTCTTAAACTTGTGGTTTAGAGTCCCAAGTGTTATTAAGTGCCTGCATATCAAAGGTAAATGCAGTCAAAGAAAGTCAAGACTTTGTTCAATGCTGAACACAGGCACGGTGGACTTGCTTTCACAACACCCTTGGTGTCTATTCATCTCTTTTGCTTTAAGATAGTATGAATTCTAACAAAATCCTGTGCTTGAGATTCTGGAATTCTCATTCTTTGGGGAGAGACATGCAATTTTTCCCGTCATTCACGCAGCACCTGGGACAAATTGTTCAGCGCCAAGTATGTGTGTCTGATGTGAAAAGCACACCTCTAATTAATCACCGTGTTCCCAGCTGGAACACTTTCCTGGGAATTACTGCAAGCATGACTGAAGGACCATTCTCACCTGTTTTCCAGGCACATAGAATTCATATAAATGGTCTACTAATTTTGTCTCTGAGTGTCTTTTTCTAATTTGGTGCATTTGTTTATTTTTGTCAGTCCGTGAACTAGACACTTCACAATCAGGTAGCTGTAACGGGCAAAACGTTGACTCATTTCATTAGACATCTGGAGAGAGAAATAGTGTTTCATTTATTGAATTTGAATTATGAAAGATGGGGGTGTTCAAAAAAAAATAACCATATTGCTTATAATTTGTGCTCCCGAAAATGCTGGTTTAATAGCCAAACCAAGTCAAGTAACACGTTGTTCCCACTTGCTCACAGTGAATTTCCAGTAGGAATGATTTTACAGAGAATAAGTCCAGTGCAATCTTCCTTTCTCATTTACCCGTTTTGCTGTATTTCTAAAGCATGTCTGCTTTTTTGAAAAGGTTGTTTTCATCCATCATGCTTTTCCTCATTTAAAGACAAACATTTTTTGTCCTTTCGTCTCAGATCTTAAATGAAGCAATTGATTCCTAGTGCATGGGGGGACCTCTTTACATTTTAATGAATTCTTTATCTTAGAGTAACATGTTGTGTTTTATATTCCAAAAGGAGTGGCAAAAAAATGAGTCTCACAGTGAAATCTATCCACATGTCTATCGTACTTAGGATAAGCTTAAGCATTACCATTCATGGCTATGGTAAAAAAATACAGCTTAACCTTTTTGTAAAATTTATAGTTTTGAACTATGTCTCACCATTACCTTTCAAGCTCATTCGAGTTTTCTAAAAGTCTTTCTTGAGATAACTATTCTGAAGTCAGTAGCAAGAATTTTCTTTACAGAAGACACAGCCTTGGTGAAACTACCTACTTTTCTAGGCCTATGGATGCTCAGATGAGAAATCTTCTTTTTCTGGAAGTATGTATATAGAATGGGTGCCAGCCATAGCTAATAGTTTTCTGTAAGTTTGGCTGCAGCTTTAGTTATACTAGCGTGTCTCTGCCTCCTGATCAGGTGTCAAACATGGGAACAGGAACTTCACTAGTATGAAAACATCGCCCAGCAGGGCTAGGCTAAGGAAAATCAGCTGTCACAGCTAAATTAAGGTGGTAGTCACTATCCCAAATCAGAAAACACTAGTAGGTGGGGAGTTAATTGAGGTTAGAGAAAATGAGAAATGATTGGGTCAGGGGTTCACTTCTTTTCCAGTAGAAGAAGGAGAAAGGATTTAGAATTTGTGTTACCACTATGAAATTGGAAAAGCCCATAAAAATATCTAAATGATTTAATTCCTTTCCCCCATGATTTCAGATTCAAAGGTAAAACCGTAACACGTCAAGATGTTAACAGACCCATATTAGCACCGCTGCATTCAGACACAAAGTGAACCCATGCTTTCATCAGTGTCATCGTCTGGGTAATACCACTTTACCACCCCACCCCACCCTAAGGAAAAAAAACTCATCTAGCTTTTTTCTCAGGTCTTCATCTCTGGTGGCAACTTGCTAAAACAGAGCTTCTCAAAGTATGAGCCTTCTGGCATCATCAGTAGCTCCAGGGAACATGTTAGAAATCGGTCCCGGGCAGCGCCTGTGGCTCATTGAGTAGGGCGCCGACCTCATATACCGAAGGTGGCGGGTTCAAACCCAGCCTCAGCTGAACTGCAAAACAAAAATAGCCGGGCGTTGTGGTGGGTGCCTGTAGTCCCAGCTACTAGGATGCTGAAGCAAGAGAATCACCTAAGCCCAGAAGTTGGAGGTTGCTGTGAGCTGTGTGATGCCACAGCACTCTACCTAGGGCGATAAAGACTCTGTCTCTATGAAAAAGAAAGAAAGAAAGGAAGAAAGAAATCGGTCACCTCCAGACCTCCTGAAGCAGATATTCTGGGGTAGGGCTCAGCAGCCTGTATTTAAATGGGTTTTCCAGCTGACTCTGCTGCTCACTGAAGTTTAGGAGCTACAGGATGGTGCTGGCACATCAAGCATTGCTCTCACCTTCCCTATGTTTGTTTCACTTGCCTGGACATAGTGGGAGCGGGCGCTACCCAGGTGACCTAAAAGGGCTCACAATCCAGTCACTTGTGGGTTACAAAGTGTAAACAAGCTGTAGTCTCTCCTTCCTCACGTCCTTGCTTTCTTTACAGATTTTGATGGCACTAGGGTGCTTTCCTGACTTCACAGACTCTGCATATTCGATGTCTTATAACCAGCTCTGAAAATTGTCTCCTCACTTCAGCATATGTCATCATCGTCTTCTCAGTAATGGATCTGTCAGCTAATATTTCTGTTATTATAGTCTCTAAGCTTTCTTTCATCACCTCTCATACTGATTTCATTAAATACCTTTTAACCACATTCGTTCAGTTTTGGCATTATACTGTAGTCATCTAGAGGGTTTTTAAAAACAAATCCCAATGCCTAGTTACTCCCAAGAAGAACCTGTGAAAGTTCCTTTCAAAGAATGTAAAATGAATCAGGCAGTAATAAGCTGTGTGAGGATAGACTCTCCAAGTAACAAGCAACAGTTGCTCACCTGAGAGTTGACATATCTACTTCCCAACACTTTTACTAAGACCGGAGTCACTTTTAAGATGCATTTTAAAACATACGGTTGATAAGAAGTTTCATTCTTACTAATGCATTTACACTGTATAAAATTCTAAGTAATAATCATGCCCAGAGGAGCTCAAATTTATATATAAAACACAGAAAGTCTTCAGCTTTACTCACACCAGGCAAAGAAGAACAAGCAAACAGAAGCAAAGTCATATTTTCCACAAAAAGGCAAACCTGACTCTAGTGGGTTTATATTAGGAAATTGATATGTTCAAAAGAAATGAAGGAACAAAAAGCATTTTTGTAGAATTAAACATGTATGCATGCAGTGGAAAAATCTCTTAATTTTGTAGCAGAAAGGCAAAATATTGACAATTTCAGAGTCATTCACCTCACCCCTTAATTTCATTGTATAGTTCAGGAATCAGTAAGCGTGTTCTATAAAGAGGCAGATAGTAAACATTTTCTGCTTTGCAGAATCTCTGCAATTCTGTTAATACCACCTAACTCTGCCATTGCAGAACAAAAGCAGATGAGTATGTTCTAACGAAACTTTTTTTTTAAAGCAAAAAACAGGTAGCTAGCTAGATTTGGCTTGCAGAGAATAGTTTTCCAACCCCTGGTCTAGACCATCATTTCTGTGAGCCATCACTACAACCCAGGTGCCTTGGAGGCCCTTGCCACTTCCTCCCTTTCATGTTGGTGTGGCCTTGAACTCTGTCAGCAGGCCTTGAATCTGCACACACTATGCATTTTTCCAAGGTAATCTCATCCATTTTAATTTTCAAGCTGACAAATCTAACTCTCAAGATCTTTCAAGAGCCAGGCTTACGCATAGACCCCACTATAACCCACTTAGATGCTCTACAGGCAACTTAAACTCAGCATTAGAACCACTGCCTTACCCCCAAACCCTGCTCCTCATTGTGAACTTTGTGTGTAAAGAATGAAACTACCATCTACCCAGTGACCCATGCTGGAGACCTGGGAATTCAAGGTAACCCAAGTGCTGATGACAAGTTTCCACTTGAGAGATGTCTGTCATGGGCTGTGATGGAGCAAAAGAAGCCGTGCATGACAGCTACACACAGCAACCAGCTGTATCTCCAAAAAGCAGAGCTGAGCCTGCAAAGCAAGAAACTGAACACAACCCATGATGTAATACTCTTTGGGTAATTTAAACTGACTCGTAACAAAAACCATACTATATTTTTTCAAAGATATACAAGGTTCTAATTTATAAAACAAACACATATAAAGTGAGGGCCTTTGGAGTTAGATAGGGAAAATGGAGTGAAGATTAGGGGGGAAGTGAAATAAAATAATAGTATCAGCATCATTAGAGAAGAACTTTGACAGACTATTGAATATAGTAAGCCATCCTGATTAACTCTCTGCACTTAAAAAAAAAAAATCTTGGGCAGTGCCCGTGGCTCCTCAAGTAGGGCACCGGCCCCATATACTGAAGGTGGCAGGTTCAAACCCAGTCTCGGCCAAACTGCAAAACAAAAAAATAGACGGTGCTGTGGTGGGCGCCTGTAGTCCCAGCTACTCGGTAGGCTGAGGCAAGAGAATCAATCAGTTGGAGGGTACTGTGAGCTGTGTGATGCCACGGCACTCTACCTAGGGTGATAGAGTGAGACTCTGTCTCTACAAAAAAAAAAAATCTCTTTTAAGCAAAACAGCTGCAAAGCTACAAACAATATGGGCCAGTTATGATGTTTAAAAATTTGGATAATGGGGTTGTGTAATAATGAAATTTTAACTACTTAGATCCTAATATTTTTGTTACAAATCATAAAGTTTTGTTCATCCTATTAATAACTAAATTTATTTTATAGCAAATAAAATGCTCTAGAGTTTGTTTTAAAAAAAAACAACCTGGCGTCAGTCTGCTTCATAATGTGAATTTCTTTAAATATACTGCTGCAATGAGCTGTTCCAACACGGTGAGACACATCACAACACAGCCCCACACCTGACAATGCTTTATTCAACCAGACATATGCCATGATAGCATTGCGCAAATTTTTTTAGATCTATCATACAAAGTTTATAAGCAGAAACTTGAGAGGGTTATGTTGTCAGTTTCAATTTGGAAAATTGCCATGTGATCAAAATACAGATGTATTAATTTTATTTTCTGCAAGGATAATTTTAAAGTAAAAAATACCACCAGTTTCAAGGGGATCAGAAGCCAACTGAGAGATGATTAAACTGGACCATCTCTAAGATAGGCCTTGGTGAAATTTTTGTTCGCACTGTGAAATGATACAAACTCTTAAAAAGTATAGTCAGGCACTAAAGTTTTCTGATTAAAGCTGGATATGAATCCAAACTACAGTTTTGTTAATTCAAACATGAAAAGCTGGAAACGGTTTTGTTTTGGTTTGTTCATAGAAAGGTGGTCTAGGTCTTTCAAGTGGTTGCTGCACTTTTCACTTTTCTGTTGGTTACAGTAGCGTCTTTCAGAGAGTGCCCTAAACGTAGATTCTTCCCCCAGCTCTTCAAAGTTGCTGCAATTCTGTCTCTTTCAAACCCAACATCAGGACCATTCTTTGGACAAACTATAAATGTGACGATGAGTTATTTCAGGGCCTGCCCTGTCCGATTCTCTTCTGTACCTTTCTGCCCTGCCTCACCAGCACACAGGTCCTAATGCTCAGCTCCTCACTCTGCCAGCTCACCCCAGGCCTCCTTTGCTTTCTTCCAAACAGAATATCTCCATGTGCAGTCTCAAGAGACAGTGTGTAGGAAAGGTCCTTACAAACTGCAAGTTGCCTTTTAAGGACTTTAGGACTATGTATAGCCTACCAACAGGTGGCTGAAATAAATGCTATTTAGTTTAAAATAACAGAAAATTTAATTTAAAAAGCAAAGAATGAATTAATACAGTGATAATGGGCCAAAAGGCTTATGATTGGCAGTGATTGATAACAAGCTGTTTGTTACTGCCTTTCCCAGCAATGTCTGGGTTTTCATAGAAGGCAGGATGTTCTACCTCAAAGGAATTTAGACATTGACATTGAATAGTAAAATTCCAGGTCCTGTGTAGGTATGAAGGATGCTTTTGGTTGTGAGAGATGACATAGGGTGGAGACCATACAGGAAACACCGTCTGAGGCAGCCACATGCCACACCATGCTGACTGCCACTCAGCTCAGCCCAGGTTCTACAAATATTGGCCTGGCATTCTAGCAAAAGCCCCCAAAATAAATGGTGACTATATGAAATCTAATGTTAAGTATTGTTGACTTTATATCCTATATTGAACAGTCCATAATTTTATTTATTTATTTATTTATTTATTTATTTATTTGAGACAGAATCTCACTCAGTTGCCCTGGGGTTGAGTGTCATGGCAGCATAGTTCACAGCAACCTCAAACTCTTAGGCTCAAGTGATGATCTTACCTCAGCCTACCGAGCACCTTGGACTACAGGCACATGCTACCATGCCTGCCTAATTTTTCTTTCTTTCTTTTTTTTATTTATTTATTTTTTTGAGACAAGAATCTCACTTTGTTGCCCTTGGTAGAGTGCTATGGCATCATAGCTCACAGCTATGATGACTCTAAAATTATTCATGTTTTCAAATCTCATTGGAAATAGCAAGCTATGAATGATTGGCTTTCATCCAAACTTTTGAATCAGTTACGTACTTTGACTCACTCAGGTCTTATTACATCCAGTCTGGACTTCAAACTATAAACTCAAGCCAATTTCCTCAACCTAAAGTGTTATGTCACCATATTTGGGCAAGAGCTGGAGTGATTCTAATATAAGCTTCTAGACTGGGTCTACATATTGAAAAGTAAAAAGTTGAAGCAATTGTTTTCCTCTACATGAAGTTAAATCATCATATTATAAATGGTACACATGAAATACATATATTAATTTAATATAATCATATATTAAGAGACTTAAAAAAATAATGATGTTAAAATTGACATGTTTTATTTCTTTTACCCCTACCCTTAGTTGAAGTTCTTAGCAGAAGTGACCCCAAATCCCCACTGATCTTAGATGTAGGTAAGCATCCTTTTGCTTATATTGAGTTAATGGTAGGAGTAATTCTATCTCCATGTTGGATACCCAATGACTGAGTCTTAAGACTTGGGACAGACTTATGGGCAACTAGTAACCTTGACTCTGCTAAAAAGACACAGGATGACAGAAACTCTATACTGTCTTACATCTATGGCTTGGAGACACACTCCCTTCAGACTTTCTCTGAGAGGATTCTAGTGTCAGATTTTTCTCCATCAATTATTCAGCAAATATTGATTAAGTCTTTTCCATATGCCAAGTACTCAACTGGATGCTGGATACAATGGAGGACAGGAGAAATATTGACCCTTCTGAAACTTACAGACTAGTGGCAGAGACTAACATTAACAAATGATTACAAATATTGCAGTACACATCATAAAGATGCTATTAGAGGGCACAAGAGAGGAATATAGTTTGATATGGGGAATCAGGAAATAAATTAAATTCAAACTGAAGGCCATGGGGTGAAGGATCAGGAGTGATGGAGAAACTGGGAAAGGCAAAGCTGGTTATGTTGGCCAGTGTTGGATATTGAAGACTTCGTAGATCATGTATAGTATTCAGTATTTATTCCAAGAGAAATTTATAAACAATGAAAGGTTTTAAGGAAGAGCTATAACCAGATTTTTTTTTTTAGACAGAGACTTACTCTGTTGCCCAGGCTAGAGTGCTATGGTGTCATCATAGCTCACAGCAACCTCAAACTCCTGGGCTCAAGCTGTCTTCTTATCTCAGTCTCCCAAGTAGCTGGGACTACAGACACCTCCACTTCTTGGCTAAGTATTCTGATTTTTTGTAGTGATAGGATATTGCTCTTACTCAAACTGGTCTCGAACTCCTGGCTTCAAGTGATCTTCCTGCTTGGGTTTCCCAGAGTGAGCTGGGATTGTAGGCCACAGTGCTCGGCCCAGATCCTAATTTGGCTGTGGCTACTATGTAAGAGAATGAACTTGAAGGAACTCATTACTGCTAACTTCCCATCCCTGGGGATCAGTTCTTTCCCTTACACCTCTCGAGGGTCAGGCAGAGCACGTCCACATAGTCCTCTGGTCTGGACTGAAAACACGCCACCCCTGGCCCATGAATGTTCTGGTCAGCTCAGGCTCCGGTGATAAAATGCCATATATTTGGTAGCTTAAATGACTGAAATTTATTTTCTCACAGTTCTGGAGGCTGGAAGCCTGAGATCAGGGTGTCAGCATAGTTGGGTTTTGGTGAAGATTCTTCTTCCTTGCTAGGTGATCACCTTTTCTTTGTGTCCTCGCATGGTGGGGAGTAGATAGGGGGAGGGAAAGAGAGCACTTCTTATAAGGCCACTGTCTTATTGGATTGGGGCCTGCTCTTATGGCCTCATTTAATCTTAATTACTTCCTATAGACCTGTATCTCTGGATACAGTAGGGAGTTAGGGCATCGACATATGAATTTGGGGAAAAGGAGATAAACTTCAGGCACAGGCATGGGAAACACTCAGACAGTCATTTCTAAGACTGGTGGTCGTGTCTCCTCCACTCCTGGCCTTCTCTGAATTTCCAAGGGATTTCAGACTCTTGTCTATTGTGTCCTCCAATTCATATAAAAAATTTAATATATTTGAAATTACAAAATGATTTTCAGCTGCACAAATAACTAATAATGTACAAATGACTACAATAAAGTGTTAGTTTTAATACTGCAGTAGCAGCAATTAAAACAATTTTTTTTGAGGCAGAATCTCACTCTGTCACCCTTGGTAGAATGCCATGGCTTCACAGAAACCTCAAACTCTTGAGTTCAAGTGATCCTCTTACCTCAGCTTCCTAAGGAGCTGGAACCACAGACTCCATCATAATGCTCGCTATTTTTAGAGATGGGGTATCACTCTAACTCAGGCTGCTCTAAAACTCCTGAGCTCAAATGATCCACCTGCCTTGGCCTCCTGCAATACTAGGATTACAGGCATTAGCCACCATGCCTGACCAATTAAAATTTTTTTGTTTTTCAATTTTTGGCTATGGGCGGGTTTGGACCCGCCACCTTTGGTATATGGGGTCAGCACCCTACTCCTTGAGCCATAGGCACTGCCCTAAAATTTTTTTTAAATATCTGATTTTGATAAAGAATTATAGAGAAAGAGGCATTTTCAAGAGCCTCTAAATTGATAGAAGTTTTTCTTAAGCAACTAGGCAATATCTATGAATTTTTAAAATATCTGATTTTGATGAAGAGTTATAGGAAAAGAGGCAATTTTGGAACTGTTCAAGAGCCTCTAAATGATAGACATTATTCTTCCTGTCTTGTTCTTTTCTTTTCTTTTCTTTTCTTTTTGAGAGAGATTCTCACTCTGTCACCCTCGGTAGAGTGCCGAGGTGTCACAACTCATAGCAACCTCCAACTCTTGGGCTTAAGTGATTCTCTTGCCTCAGCCTCCTGAGTAGCTGGGACTACAGGTGCCTGCTACAATGCCCAGCTATTTTTTGTTGCAGTTTCCACTGCTGTTCTAGCTGGCCGGGTCAGGGTTTGAACCCCCACCCTCCGTATATGGGGCTGGTGCCCACTGAGCCACAGGCACCATCTGAAAGCAGTTTTTCTTAAGCAGCTAGGCAATATCTATGAAAACTTCAAAATGACATATCTTTGACCTGGTTCTCAGAATTTAACCTCCTTCAATACTTATAGATGTCTGCAAAGACATGTAGTTTGCTTGTACCAGCTAAAAGAAGAAATAAAAAAAGAAAAGAAAACTGTTTATGATAGTCAGAATTCCAGTAGGAAATAGAATCAACTCAGGCAATTCAAGTTAATAAAGAGACACATTTACAAAGCAAATCTGCTTGGATTAAGGGTGGCCATGTTCTGATACACAATTATTTCCACCATTGTATTCAGTGACTTCAAGGTGGTATCTGGAAATCAGCCATTGTGAAAGTATTTGCACAAAACCTTAAATATTACTAACCCGCCACTGGGTAGGGAACTCAGCGTGGGGTAGGAAGGCAGGAAGACTAATGTGGGGGAAAGGAAGCGTGTTAACTGAACCAGAATGGGAGAGCAAAGGAACTATATTTGCGGAAGACCTCCGTCACTTCCAGGACATGCAGGTCAAAGGGGAAGGCAATGGAAGAAGTATTAAGACCTCTTCTCCCCCACCCCAAATCTACTATGCTTCCATTTGCTACATCCAACCAGAATCCATGGTTCAGCTCCTGGGGTGTGCAGAACTACAGGTTAAAGCGGAGAATAATCAGGGAGACAGGCTAGCAGAAAATAACTGGTGTAGTATTTAAGTATCCATCAAGAATGAATGAATTCTTCTTAGCAAAGTATCTCAAAAATGGAAGAAAAAGTATCCAATGTACTCAGCCCTAATATGAAGCTAATTTATAGCTTTCATATGAAGGCTAAAACCCATTTATTGCACAAGAATACAGGGAAAAGGGAAAGGGAGGGGAGGGGGGAGAATGGGTGGAGGGAGAGCACTTAGTGGGATCACACCTATGGTGCATCTTAGCAGGGTACTGGTGAAACTTATTAAATGTAGACTATCAATGTCTTCATATAGTGATCAAGAAAATGCCATGAAGGCTATCTCTAACAGTACGATCAAAATATTTCTGATTGTATATGAAGCACATTCTGCCCTTTGATTGCACCAATGTACAGAATTATGATTTAATAAAATTATTTTTTAAAAGAAGAATGAATGAATTGCCTGGGCACAGTAGCTCATGCCTGTAGTCCTAACACTGTGGGAGACTGAGCTCAGGAGTTTGAGACCAGCCTGAGCAAGAGAGAGACCTTGATCCCTACCAAAAATAGAAAAACCATTTTCAGCTGGGCATTGTGGCAGGCACCTGTAGATGC
>CAUYON010087996.1:0-19884 GCA_963573935.1 Arctocebus calabarensis
TTTTTTTTTTTTTGAGACAGAGCCTCAAGCTGTCACACTGGATAGAGTGCTGTGGCATCACAGCTCACAGCAACCTCCAATTCCTGGGCTCAAGCGAGTCTCCTGCCTCTGCCTCCCAAGTAGCTGGGACTACAGGCACCCGACACAACACCCGACCATTTTTTGGTTGCAGCCGTCGTTGTTTGGCGGGCCCGGGCTGGATTCGAACCCGCCAGCTCAGGTGTACATGGCTGAGCCCGCTGAGCCACAGGCGCAGAGCCTCATGAAACAATTTAAAAAGAGGAAATTACTAGAAAGAAGCAGCAAATGACCCATAGTTGTTATTTTCTCCCTCCTACGTGACCCAGGACTCAGGACCTCAGCTCAGCAGGCTCTGAGCAGAGTCGATGCTGCCCAGGTGCTGTGCTGGCTTCAGGCAGTTACTTTCCTAACACCTGTTTTCATTTCAAGTTACTAATAGTAATCAAGACCCAGGCTTCTCTTTCTGGGACAACAAAGCAGACGAGGACAGCAGCAGATGGCTGTGTGTCCTGGCAGGTTTCACCTTTGGGAAGCATCTGATGTGTTCAAACCCCACCTGGGTAACTAGCTACACAGGCCGGCTGGCCACATGCAAATATCATGCATACCACTCACCCAGGGGCGTGCTCAATGTCCCATACTAGTCCTTGTGACAGAAAGGGGTCTTTATAGCTGGCTCTTTAAAAAAAAAAAAAAAAAGAATTTTATGTTTTAGACAGTGTTTTATTTGAATAGAAATTTTGTTGAAATAGAACATAGAGAAAAGTACACAAATAGTAAATGACAACTTGAAGAATTTTCATGAACTGAACATGCCTGTGACCCGTACCTAGCTCAAGAGAAAGAATATGACCAGGACTTCAGAAGTCTGCTGATGACCCTGCCCGGTGACCGCATCCCCTCGCGTTGGTTAGGATCCTGACTGACTTTTGTCTGTTTTCAGACTTTATGTAAACAGACTTAGGAAGTGGGTCCTTGTTTCTGGTGGTTTTGGTTCAGCATGTGTAGGAGCTCTGTCTGCACTGTCGTCTGAGTCGTAGGCCTCTCATTCCCCACGTAGTGTGATACTCATTTTATTCATATTACCTATATTCTTCTGTATGTGGGCACGTGGCTCTAGATGAGGCTCGTAGGAGTAATCGTGTATATCTTTGACTTAGCTGGGTTTCTACCTAGCCGCAGTATTTAGGTGTGTTTGCTTTGTTCTTCCTGGTGCATTCATTCATTGAGTAGTTTCTGAGTGTCTGATGTGGGCACAACTCTGTCCCAGGCCCAGTGGTGACAGCAGGGCAGGACAAGCAAGGCCCAGCGGGGGCGACGGGCACCATTTTGGGTGGATCTCTGAACAGTCGGCCTAAGCAGAGATGCGGGGGTGAGAGCCATCCAGCGGCAGAAGGCTCCCTGCAGGGGAAGTGCGTGCACAGGAGCACTGGCAGAAACTGCTGCTGGCTCTGGTGGCCCGGACAGGCGAGGTCTGAGTGTTGGCTAGACCCTATCCAAGCTGATGACGTAATGGCCTGAGACATTTAACGTTTCTTGGTGGGAGTTGAGAGGGAGGGCTCTATCTTTTTGCTTTTTAAACAAACTAAATGATAGAAGAAGGGGCGGCAGGGCGGGTTGGTGCACAGTGGATTGAACCTCCCCCAGACAGGACCAGATGCTACGCCCCAAGGACCGTGCTCTGTGCTGGCCACAGCCGGCCTCTGGCCTGGTCTACTGAAAGCCTGTGGGCTGTCCACTTGAGGGAGTTGGCTGACATGTCGTTAGGGCCATCCGTTTTGGAAACTCCTTGGGTTCCTGGTTTTTAGCCAGTGACTCATCTTCCCCGGACCCTCAGGGTCCAGCTTCCCAGGCTGGGAGTGTGCCAGGCTTGTTAGAGCCTCCGGGGTGGAGGGAAGGCTGCTCAGCCTCGGCTCCCTGCTTTAGGAGAAGAGTGGAGTGGGGCTCCCCAGTGAACAAGGAGGGATCCTAGAGGAGGAAATGGCCCGGGCCTGTGGGAGTGACTCTTGCCAGCGGTCCAGGCCTCCCTTCCAGAACTATCGAATGGAAAGCCAGCTCAGTGTGAGGCTCTGAGGGGAATGGGAAGCACATGTGGGCTGGACAGCATCCTCTGATTTCTCTTTCCCTCCTGCATTGCCTTGTGTCTCGTCTTTAATTAAAATGCCCTTGTTAGGAGATTTTCTAGCTCTAGTGAAAATCCGTCCTGACCACAGAGCTGCCACCCCCACGAGGAGGAGGATGTGGAAGGAGACACTAAAACAACAGCAGACTCCCTAGCATTCGCTGTTTGTCGCGCAGGTTGGCTGAGGGCTGGAGAACCTACCTTCAGGATGGGGGCGCCTCTGGACTCTCCTCCAGCCCCATGTCTCCGGCAGCCCTTTTCTGAACTTCAGTGGATGTTTTTCTAGTGTATCTTTTCACCCTCCAATTTTATTAGTGAGTACAGAGGATAAAAGCGTCTTCTGTCTTTAATAAACGTCTTGAAACGATCCCTGTCAAGGAGCAAGGCTGCAGCCACCCGCTGACTTCCCCTCTCTCTGCCCCCTGCCTCTGGCGGCCCCGGAATTATATGGTGGACTCCACTGCTCTCTCCACATCTCCCTCCCACCCTTCAGAAGTCAGACTGCAGTTCTGTTGTTCATTAAGTCTTTATTTCCTAATTTCTATCTTTCCAGTCTCACTCTGTTTTCCTGGGTAGAGTGCTGTGGTATCGTGATAGGTTATAGTAACCTCAGTCTCCTGGGCTCAAGAGGTCCTCTTGTCTCAGCCTCCCTAATAGCTGGGACTACAGTCAGCCACCACAATGCTTGGTTAGTTTTTCCATTTTTATTATTTATTTATTTATTTATTTATTTTTGAGAAAGAGCCTCAAGCTGTCACCCTGGATAGAGTGCCGTGGCATCACAGCTCATAGCAACCTCCAATTCCTGGGCTCAAGTGAATCTCTTCCCTCTGCCCCCCAAGTAGCTGGGACTGCAGGCGCCCGCCACAACACCTGGCCATTTTTTTGGTTGCAACCATCATCGTTGTTTGGCAGGTCCGGGCTGGATTCGAACCCACCAGCTCAGGTGTACGTGGCTGGCGCCCCCGCCCACTGAGCCGTAGGCGCGGAGCCAGTTTTTCTATTTTTAAAAGAGATGGAGTTTCACTCTTGCGCAGGCTGGGCTTGAATTTGTGAGCGCAAGCAATCCGCCAGCCTCAGTCTCCCAGATGATTTATCTCTTTATTTCATTTCGCTTTCCAAATCAATTCACACATACAAGCTAAGTTAGATTCTAGGGGGAGTCTAGTTAGCAGGAAGGTACCTTTTTTCCCCTTGTCACTTTTTGTTAATGTGTCTTGACTATATTCTTAGAGTTAATCTGGCATGGCACATGTAAGATGCAATTAGTTAAAAGTGTTCTTCAATCTGCTAAGGTACCCAGATACTTTTGTTGCAATTAAATAATTAAAAATTTGGTGTTGTGGGAGGGGGGACTTTTATTCTTGTTCACGGTAGCAGCCAACCATTCCATGGAGCATTCTTGAAATGCTCATTTTAAATGCAAATTCTTTGCACAGTTAGGAGGAAAATGAAATTGTTCTGGCTGCCAGCACTCACTCTGCATTTTTGCCATTCCTCCTGATGGCCAAGGGGAGGGCTCATGACTAAATCCCTCAGCATCTTTATTATGATTTGGGATTTGTACTTGCTGAGTAGAGGCCTTGGCCCCAGGCTGTTAACCCTCTGTTGCCCACTGTCAGCATGTGGGTACCTGTGTGATTACTCGGAAATTTTCCACTAGTCGTTTTATCCCTTCCTCAAATGGTTTTTGGATTTCTTTTCTCATTTGCTTTATGGACGATGCGTGTATTGGGAAACTTGTGGTGTGGGGCTTTTGGTTTGGTTTTGTTTTTTTAAGGCCAATGAAATGTACTAAGCCCTTTAGCTCTTCTACTTAGTGGCAACATTATGTGCTGTTTCCTCTTTAGCCTTGGAAGGTTCCTTTGCTTCCCTCTTCTCTGGGAGAGTGCTCTCTCTTTCCCCTCAGCTTTGTGCCCTGTCCCAGCCACCTGGAGAAGCTTTGGCCTCACGCACCAGATAATGGAGACCTGTGTGGAGTGGCTGGGGAAGTGGCCTAGTCTCTTCAGCTCTTTCAGAGAGGGAATATGATGATGAGTTTACAGAAGCAGTTGGAAACACATTAATTGCCCTTCTCTAGTCAGGCCAGTTACATTCCTTTTCCGGGAAGTGAGAATTTTACTTGTAAAACAGCTCCTGTCCTCTGAGGTTGCATGTAGAGGGCTTAGCTCAGCTAAGTTGCCTGCTTCTGTAGAGCTGTACATGTAGCTGGAGCCAGCAGCGGGCTAGCTCAGTTCTGGGAATGGCAAGGTGGTAGCCTATTTTCTGTATCCACAAAACAATGGCTTTATGCTAAGCCTATCCTCTAAAGCTGGAGTGGTGGCCTCATTTTATGGTTGCTAAGTATTATGAAAACACAAAATCCTTATACGTACATTGAATGCAGTTGCAGCCCTGCTGTTTTCTTTTTTTTGTAAAGCTGGGTTTTTTTCTTTTCTGGTTGTGCATTTTTGCAAAGAGCATAGAGTTGGAAATGAAGTTTCTGTGTTTCTCCGTTAGTTTGTTGATGGAACAGAATCGTAGGGTTTGAGAGTAGAAAGGAGATCATGGTGTCTAGGAGCTCTCTGCATCTAGTTTCTGTGGACTGGGGACGGGCTTGGTGGGTGGTGATATGGAGAAAGAAGCTGCTTTCAGCATCACTCCCCTTTCCCCTGGAAATGTGATAGGACTTGGAGAGAGCTGGTGGGTGGTGCCCCCTGGTGTCAGGGGCATTAATGGTGAGAGGCAATTAATGGGAGCAGCCATATTTTTTAAGCCTTGGGAATTGATGATTGAACTCAGTTTAAGGCAGTGTTTTTCACCCTTTTTTGTCTCATGGCACATTTGAACTATAGTTAAATTTCCGTGGCACACTGATGTTACTCAAAGAAAAGAGTAAAAGAAGCATGTACTTATACTGTGCTTTGAACTTCTTCCAAAAATAATTAGTGATCTTTAAAATTTTTCATGGCATACCCTAGGATCATCTCATGGCATATGGATTGCAAAACCTTCGGAATAGGCCAACGTCTCTGGTGACTGACAGTGAGCCAGAGACCCAGGAAAGTACCATGGTATGCCAGTCCATGCTCAGTAGAGTGCTGTGATGTCTTAGCTCACAGCAACTTCAGATTCTCTTGGGTTCAAGTGATTTTTTTGCCCCAGCCTCCCAAGTAGCTGGGACTATCGGCGCTCATCACTTTTTTTTTTAAGATGAGGTCTTTCTCTGACTCAGGCTGGTCTCTAATTCATGAGCTCAGGAAATCCACCTGCCTCAGCCTCCCAAATGCTGAGATCACAGGTGTGAGCCACCTGGCCCCGCCTGCTGTAATCTTTCTGCTTCCTGTATTTTAGGGTTTCTCAACCCTCAGCTCTATTGGCAATTCGAGCTGGGAGATCCTTTGTGGGGTGGGGCCATCCTGTGCACCATCAGATGGTTAGTGGCAGCCCTGACCCTACCCACTGGATGCCAGTAGCCCACCTGCCCTCCACCCCCTTTCAGGTGTGACATAGATGTCTGCAGACACTGCCAAATGTTCCTGAGGGGAATGTTGCTCTTTGTTGAGAACTATTGTTTTAGATGTGTAATGCCTCTTGGAATTTGTAAACACAACTTTTATGTTAGCATGGCCTTGGCTCCTTTGGTTAAAACTTAAAATGCACAGTGGGGGCGCCTGTGGCTCAAGGAGTAGGGCGCCAGCCCCATATACTGGAGTGGCGGGTTCAGACTTATTTAATATTTACCACAACTCTTACAACACTGGCTCAAAGGCCATTTCTAGAAAAGTGGTCAGCACAGCTCCAACTCAACTACATTGTGTTTCAGAAGACTGCTTTCCCTTGAATTGGGTTGATTTTTGGTTTCACTTTTGGTCTTTAAGATTTTATTTTTAGAATTTATTTATTTTTTTAGAGACAAAGTCTTATTCCAGGCTGGAGTGCAGTGGTGAAGTTCATAGCTCACTGCAACCTCTAACGCCTCGGTTCGAGCTGGAACTATAGGAGTGCAGCAATGGAACTGGCTTTTTAATTTTTACTTTTGTTGTGGCAGAGACAGGGTCTTGCTGTGTTGCCTAGGCTGATCTCAGGCTCCTGGCCTCAAATGATCCTCCTGCCTTGGCTTCTCAAAGTGCTGGGATTGTGGATGTGAACCATTGCACCTGGCCAAATTTTAGATTTTAAATGCTGATGGTACTGGCTCTTTGACTTGTCTCCATTAATTAACTTGTCTCCAGCTTGTACTTTTAGTTTTTGCAAATGGGTATGAATGGGGACAAAGTGCCCAGTGGGTGGGGAAGAAGTGAATATATCTCAAAGGAGGTTTTGGCACTCTGAGAACCAGTGAAGAATCAGGCCTGAATGCTTGCAGGATGACACTCACTAACTAGAACTAGGTGAATATAGAGTAGACGTGTAGGCAGATTTT
This sequence comes from Arctocebus calabarensis, assembly GCA_963573935.1. Taxonomy (NCBI): domain Eukaryota; kingdom Metazoa; phylum Chordata; class Mammalia; order Primates; family Lorisidae; genus Arctocebus; species Arctocebus calabarensis. The sequence continues at coordinate 6,549 of CAUYON010087996.1, forward strand.
GATGTAGGCTGATGAGTTAAGGGCTGGCTGTGTGTGGGACCCTGTGAACTAGATGGACGTGAAGGATCAGCCTCAAACTAAGATCTGGGAGACCCAGGGTATATACCCAGGCCTGCCTCCAAGTCTCTTGGTCAAGTCAGTGAACATATTTGGACAATAGGTTACTTGTCTGTAGGAGAAAGGACAGAGACAAAATTCCTGCTTCCCAGACAGTGGTGAAGTGCTGAATGGTGAGTCTGGATGTATGAAACCACAGGATAAATCTTAGGCATCTTCTTATTGGAGCCTTAATTTTACTCAGGCAATTTGGAAGACAAAAAACATTATTTTAGTATGAAAGTGAGCATGTACATACATAGTAATTGCAAAATTTGCATGATGTGAATGTAAGCTAGAACACAGAACTTCATAAATTAAATGCAAGACACCTCAAGCTTGCTGTGAATGGCTTGCCCAGTGCCAGGTTGCCCAACCTGTTCAGCACAGTGACTTCTGGCCAGAGAGTTGATTGTTCCTGAGTTGCCAGATTTCCAAAGTTCCTTATGCATCCAAACTTTTTGGTTGGAGCAGGAAATACCTCTTTGTTGTAGAATCTTGGGTAAATCTACATGTCTATCACCAGGGCTTTGGAAAGAATGGACAACAATAATACTAGCCTTTAAGAATCCAGCCACTTTAAGTTTTCCTTCCATCCTTTTGATGTAAATTGGATAGTTTTTGGCTTCTGTTTTGGAATGTGAGGCCATAACCAAAGCTGAAAAGAAGATGGGCCTGGTGTTGGTGTAGCACCCTCAGGTTTAAGCGTTGCTATCTATGAGTTCCCCTAATCTAGGAAACGTGCTAGGAATGTGGATTTAAACTTTCTTGAAATGCCTGTAACAGAATGATGACCAGGGGTTTTGCACACAGGGTCCATTGTGAAAGTTAAACCACTGATATCCCCTAACAACTGGAATTTACTTACCTGGGGAGAGTTAGGGTGTTAAGCTACCACTCTATCCAGTTTTTGTTTCTGAAACTATTTAACATTACGAAGGAGTTCATATTCTTCATGATTCTTTAGAAAATAATGTCAAAGCCTACAGACAGGGAGACTTACTCCATGCTGCCTGTATTCTTAAGAGAACTAAGGCCAGGGCCTGGCAGTCAAGCACAAGAACACCAATGAATAAAGAAATTGTCCAGAAAATGGCTGCTGTAACCATTTGTCAACAATTTACCTTCTACAAGACAACTTTGCTATATGACGTAATAAAGATAATTTATAATGTTTTCATGAAGGCAGGAGTAGATGGTAGTGGGGTTTTTGTCTTTTCTTGGCATGTAATTGAAACAGCTTGGACTAAATGAAAAACATTTGTGTGTTGGAAAAAATATTCCAGAGACTCCTTGACTGGGGTCAAATATTGCTTTCTTATTTAAAGCATGTAAGCAGACTTCTCATCTGAGGAGATTGTTGCCATTTCTGAATGTTCATAAGCAAATGCATTTTCTACTTAGGGAACAGCCTACATTCTAGACCATGTAACACAATCAGAAGAGAGAGTATGTGAGTTGACCGTCTCAAAAGAAATAAGGTAGACTTATAAATTCAATTCTTTTCACAGTGCTACTTACTCAGAAGCTGTTCTTTATAAAAAAAGAGTGTGTCCATGTGTTTTGAGGTCCCAAGTTTTTTGAATTGGCCCCAGAAGAATCCTGGATTTTGAAGAGAAAGTCTAGTTCTTTAGGAAATAGAGCCTGAATGGGTGGACTAATGTGGTTGAATACTTCGTGTTGGTGGTGTGGGCAAAGAAGAGCTCTCTCTTTGTTCAGGCTGATGGTTTTACTCTAGACTTGGTTCTCTGAGAGCCACCCACAGCATCCTTGAAGTACTGAGAGACAAGTCATGTTTAATGAAGGAAATACTTTAGACCAGTGTTTTCAACCTTTTTTATCTCACGGCACCCTTGAACCTACAGTTAAACTTCCACGACACACTTAAATTATGTTGATGAGAAAAAAAAAAAAAGACTGTACTTGTGCTTTGAATTTCTTTTGAAAATAATTTCTCAGCGCACCTAAGATCCTGTCACAGTACACTGGTGTGCTACGGTATGCTGGTTGAAAATGGCTGGCTTAGACTCTTTTATCTTTTTTGTTTGTTTGTTTGTTTGAGGCAGTCTCATTCTGTTGCCCAGCCTTGAGAGCTGTGGTATCATCATAGCTCACAGCAACTTCAAACTCTTTGGAATCAAGTGACCCTCTTGCCTCAACCTCCTGAATGGTTGAGATGACAGGTACCTGCTGTGATGCCTGGCTACTTTTTTTCTATATTTAGTAAGGACGGGGTCTGGTCTTGAACTCCAGAGTTCAAGGGCTCTCCCTGCCCCTGCCCTCCTGGAGTGCTAGGGTTACAGGCATAAGCTACCGTGCCCCTGCCTGGACTGTTTTTATCTCTTGCTAGGAGTTTCCTCTTTTAGCCAAAGTCTGCAGTTTAAAAAGCCAATGCCACATTAGGAGTGCAGAACCTGCTCCTCAGTATGTCACCTTCAAAACTAAAATGTCTCACTGGAGAAAACCTGCCATCTTTCCAGACAAGATCGGCATGGCTCTCGTGTGTGTGTTCGAGCACACTTGGAAGGCCAGCATTCTTCTTAATTGACTCAAAACAATAGCTTTACAGGGAAACCACTGCTAGGAACTCAGGAAAAGTAAAGGCCTGCCAATTCCAGAAGGACAAAGGGCTTCAGCAGCTAACATGGGAACAGAGTGATCTCATGCCCCTTTCCCACTGCGAATGTGTGTAAGTGGGGTCCTTCTCATATTCTGAGAACTCGCGCTGACAGTCAGTGTTTCCACCCTACGGGACCCATGCAGGAGGATGGCCAAGCCAGGAAACAGATTCCAGAGGTAGCTTTTTGATGTTTAACCCAGACAAGCTGCTGACCCCAGCTCCTCAGCCAGGGAGGGGCTGAAGCTCTCAGTGAGGAGTGAGACCCTGGCTTGTTCTCAGGCATTAGTCACTACATCCAAGGGCAGTTCCTTCCCATCAAAGGCCAGGACTGAAAGTGGATGCTCGGATAACAGCCCTAGTGACTCACTCCAGGCCCTTCTCACACCTCCGCTCACAGGCAGGAAGAGCTCACACACTCTAGACCTTGGGGTGCCCCTGCCTCCAACATGGTGCTGGGGCAGTGGGAACAACGTGCACCTCTGAAGGGGTGGGAGGGGTGCAGGAGCCCTGGGCTGCAGCCTGCTTCCTTTGTTTATTACACACTTCAGCACTAGGCACTGTGCTAAGTGCTAGAGAGAAAGCAGGAGGTACATTTAATGATCTAAAAGTTTTGGGGACATCTTGCACACATTGTGCTTTTGGTATCCTTAGAGAGAAGCTATATCAAGACAAAATGAGTATTTCAATAGTCCTAGGAGCCCCTTTATACACTTAAAAAGCAGCAAAAAGAAATTCTGGGGTACTGTTTATTCTGTAGGTAGTACTTGACACAGGTGGCTGAAGGATCCTGTAAGTGACTGACAACACACAAAAAATGCCTCTATTTTGCCTGACTGGGATGACATTGGGCTCACGGAACAAACACATCTTTGCCACACTTACAGACTTACCTGAATGAAGCTTCAGGTCACATGTGAAGCTGGGCTGTGTTTGAGATAAGCTGTGACCTACATTACCTCCTGCGGTGGGGTAGACTGGAGGTGCCCCCGCCGGTGCCCCATATGCAGCGCCGTTTGCAGGGAAGCCCCTTTCATTGTGTTCTAGAATTGGGTGTTCTCTTGTCTCGCTCAACCCCGAACTGTTGAGGTCAAGGACTGGCCTTTCCTGCTGGCACCCCATCCCCTTACATGAGGCTTGGTCTCCAGGAGTTTCATCATAAGGGAAGGGTGACAAGGGGGGAAACAGTCTTTTCAGAGGACCTGGCAGGTAACAGAAATGAACATTTAACATTTTAGAAGGCAGAAGGCTGAGATTGGACTTTTTCCCAAGAGTCCAGCATAATTCAGTGATTGCACATTTTAGGTTTGAAAACTCAGGTCTGGGGCAGCGCCTGTGGCTCAGTGGGTAGGGTGCTGGTCCCACATACCGAGGATGGTGGGTTCGGACCCAGCCCCGGGCGATGTGGTGGGCACCTGTGGTCCCAGTACTCGGGAGGCTGAGGCAAGAGAATCGCCTAAGCCCAGGAGTCGGAGGTTGCTGTGAGCTGTGTGACGCCACGGCACTCTACCAAGGGCAATAAAGTGAGACTCTTGTCTCTACAAAAAAAAAAAAAAAAGAAAGAAAGAAAGAAAACTCAGGACTATAATAATGACACAAGAAAAAAATTGAGTCTTGCCCAGAACAGGTGCGTAGCTGGCTTCCTCCATCAATGTTCAACAGTGGCAGAAAGTGGGGACCAGAGCGGGAAGGGCTCCTTTTCTTCCTTCTTCTGCCTTTCTACCCTGCTCCCTTTCTTTTCTCTTCCTTTCCCCTCATGCTTGACTTCCCTGCCATGTGCAGAATGAGGCTCTGGCTGCTCACCGTGGGACGTGAGGCCTCCATACTTAGCCTCTGTCCTGGTTTCCCTAGACTCAGCTCCCATCCCTGCCTTCCCCCGACACTGACCTTCTATCATTCAGTCCCAAGGCCTTGAGTCTGGGATTGTCCTCACCCATGTTGGGACTTGGTCCTCATCATTCCTTCCAGGAAAGCCCTCCTCGTGCCATCTATCTGCACAAATCTTCCTTTGCCCCAAACCAGACCACATCCCCTCTAGCCTCCAAGGTGATTCCTTGGGTCCTTCCATCTTTGTCCCACTCATACCAGAAGGTTCTGTCCTGTGTGCCTATCACCCTCCCTAGCACGAGTTCCTGGCAGGCAGGAATGCCACCACGTGTACTTCTGTATCCCGGATAGCATCTGACACGAGCCTCAGTCAGTAGTGACGACACTGCTGCTGGGTGTGAGGCGCACGCTCTCCAAAACTAATGGGCCGAAATGTTGTGTGATGATGTGGTGTCAAGTTTTGACTATTGTGACTTAAAAAACACAAGACAGTTTTATGTGCTAGTGAGATTACGAAAAAATGTCTTTTTTGGATGACATGCTCGTGCTGAAATTATTAAGAAAGGAGCAGGCTTCCCTTATTTGGTCAAGATAATGATGGTGAGCATGGGAAGGGCTAGGGATTGAGACACCCTGGCCATGTCGCTAGTCTCTGCCTGTTTTTCTGGCCACTAGATAACTTTGCTATTCATTGACGAGCAGAATTCTCCTGAGGGACGGTGGAGTAAGGGTGAGGTACCGGAGGAGAGGTAAGGAGCCCAGGCCTCTGTGTCCAGCTGAGGAAGAGGGTGGCCCGGTGCTGCTCCTAACTCAGCAGCTGTGCCTGGCTCTTTGCTGTGCCTCTTTGCAGGGGAGGCCTTAATGAGACTGTTCCTGATAACAGAACGTGCCACAGGAAACAGGCCTGCAGGGCCTGCAGGACCAGTGGGTTTGCAGAAACCCGACACTGGCTTTTCCCAGACTGACTGGCAGCATCGAAGGTCAGCATGGCATGAGACCAGGGTGCTGGACTGTCCCAGGGCGTGGACCTTTATAAAAAGGAAAATGTATTTATAGATGGTCTCCCTGGGGCCAAAACTTCCAACTGTTCCTTGTCAGGCCTCACCCTTTGAAAACACGGGGCTCACTTCATAGTTTCTGAAATCGAGGCTGACAGTACTCTGTGGATAACTCTTAGGGGGTCCCTGTTACTGACGTGATCTTTTTTTGTTGTTGTTAATGCTCACTTATGAGATACATAAAGAAGAGTCTGTGATGTGTAGGTATAACGAGTACAGTGAATACCTGAAGGGACAACAACCAGGTTGAAAACCTTCCCACCTGCTCAGAGGTGACAAGCATCTCAGCTTTGTTTTAACTAATCTTTGCTTTTTAAAATTTGCTTATGTATAGGTTCCTGAACTATAAGCACTTTTATCATCACCATTACTTTAGTTTTGAAAAGTTGGGTTCCAAGCACAAACCTAGCTGCAAGTGGAGGGACCCTATTGAAGTGATGAGTGAAGGCAGATAGTCCTGAGTGTTGCTAGTGAAGAGCCGGACATTTCCCGTAGGTGTGACAAGAAACCAGTTTCCTCCCTGGTCCCGGCCCTCCTCTGTGCCTTAGTAAATGGGAGTTGCCATGCACAGATGCATTTACAAAGGGGTTGCAGAAAGTTCAGAAAGAATGATAAAAAAAGGACTCTTTATAATGTGTCAGTTTAAGCAAAGGTCCTTAAAGTGATGTACATGTACAAAGAGAAATTTCAGGGGGCCGGTGGACCCTGTGAAACCGAGTGCATACTCCTGTCCACGTTCTCCTGTTGGGTGAAGTGTCTGTCATATTCTCAGAGGTGCTTCTGAGCCCCTCTGTTCCTTTTTTCCTTCGGGAATAAGGAATAATGTGGACATTGCGGCAGAGTGTTTTGTTTAAGTGGACCCTGAGACTGTTAAATGTTCTTTGAAATATGTTTAGTTTGTGTCTGAGTCTTCATTGCTTCCTTACTGGTGAGAAGGCCTGACTGTTAGAAGGGAAATGAGCAGTAAGTTACACCCTGGGCCGTCCTGGTGGACTCCTGGACCATGCTGTGGGTGGTCTAGTAGCCTTTGCATTTCCTCTGAAATCTACATCTCCTTCTCTTGACCAAGAGTAATTAGAATGTAAAATTGGGTGAAAAAAAATTGGAATGGTTGCTGTAGTTTCAAACAAATGACCTCACTAAATTCTACTCTATACAAAAGAAACCCCAACTTTTGATTTATAAATGATAATGGACCTTTGGGGAAATAGATCCAAATACTCTCTTAGTGAGGGTGGGGGCAGATTTGTTAAACTGTGGGCTGAAACTAACTCCCTGGAAATAGAATACAACCATTGTTACACCAACTTAGTAATTATTTCCTAAGAGATAAGGTATTATAATTTAAATTTATAATGACTGACATTGGCTTCTTCAAAGTTTCAAGTAAATTTTGTATAAGCCAACTTAATGTGAAGTATTTTCAGTACTGTTCCAAAAGTGTTCTGGAATTTTAGAATTTTCGGAAGGTTAAGGACACCTGAGATTTATTGTCACATGTCACGCTTTCCAGATGAGTTGACTGAAGGTCTTCAAAGTTGTCATCTGTCTGAGGTTGCATTGATTTGTCAGGACCAATAGGGACTAGGGGAAGGGGGCAGCTATTTAGATGATTATGCTTCAATATGTTCTATAATTAGATGAAGATTTAATTTTTTAAAAACCTCTATAATCAGAAGCCTTGTTTCTTAGAGAGTTAGGATTTTGGTCATGCATTTCATTGTTCTGAAACAAAACCTTGACAGTAGTCTTAGCCCGCTAACCTTTGAAATGCACTGATTTCTCTGGTCTCTGAGCATTTCCTGGGAGGGGTATAAACCTGATGTGTGGAAAAGGAACTTTCTTGCTGTTCTTTAGATCTTATAAATTCAGATTTTTTTTTCTTTTTTAGGTCTTTAGGATTCCCCTCAAAAGTTTTAGATTTTATTCTCCTGCTCAAATATGGGTAGTTCAGAGTTTTCTTAAACTTTGTTTTTAAAGAAAACCAGGAGTTTCAGTTTGGCTGGTGCGAGTCTTTTGGGATTAAGGAGAGAGAACTAGAGGAACGGTTAAGATTTTGGAACTACAGGCAGCTTTTGTCTCTTCTCCTCAGTGAAGAGCCAGACAGGATAAGAATAACATTTGTTTAGAAACTGAGTTTTATTAGAAAGGTAATTTATGGGTAAAATTTAAGCTTTAAAGACTTGATTCTTTTCCGGGCTTGCCGTTACCCGCTGCTGATTTTGGGCAAGGCCTGTCTTCTGAGTCTTGGCTCTCCTCATCTGTAACCGGGGGGCTTAAGACCTGATTGAGATGAAGGGCCCTTTGTGGCCATGTGCCTGGGCTCTGTGTGTGTGGGGGGGGTTTGCAGAGGGGCTGGCGGGCTGGGGACCTTTCCCAACATTGCAGGCAGAGCTGACAGTACCCTGAGACTGTTTCCTTTTGTGTGGCATTTTCTTTTCTGCCCTCTTTATCCTCTGAACCCCATCGGTGTTGTCCAGCATGGGGAGCACGTTGGCCGCCTGCTCGTGTGGCTGCACGCACTGACACATGTCATTTGTGTCTTCTCTGCCAGTGCGCTGCTGCAGGGTAACATCTGGATGAGGTTCCTGGCCCCTCGGATGCTCGGCTGCCCACAAATTCCTGCATCCACTTACTGAAAACTGTGAGTAATCTCCATGTTTCTACTTTGCAAGCAGCTCGTGGCAGCTTGGGGTTGGAGAGGCTGTGGCCAGCAGTCATGGAGTGCGGCTGGGTCTGGCTGGTGACACCGTCCCTCTGCAGCCAGCATCTCTCACACCCAGCTCTAAGAGCCTGGGGGGGAGGGATGGCAGCTGGGTCTCTGGGCAGGGTCCTTCTGTCCCCTCCATTGTCACAGTGGTTGTGGGGCTTCCGAATCTGTCTCGTTGGAGCTGCTTTCTTCCACCACCAGGGCCAAACCTATGAGTCCTGACTGTGCTGGTGTCTTGTCTGCCGCCTCTTTTTGACAGTGCTCCAGGCATGCTGCCCACAGGGAAGCACCCTCTTCATGGTGGCAGACGCAGGAGCCATTTCCTTAGCCCCACATCCTCTTCCCTGGCATGTACTTCCTCATCCTAATGCCATGCCCTTTAGAGAGTTTGGCTTATCTCACTACTTTTTAAAATTTAGTCTCTCCGACCCCTAGGTAGTCATTCATTCTCTCTTTGTCTCATCCTTGCTTGTGTCTTTCTTTGACAGCAGGGTAGATCTCCTCAGTTGGTGAACTTCCCATCCATCTAGCTACCCATTTAACAAATATTTCTTGTATTTAATCTTTGTGCCAACAGCTAAAAGAGTCACAGTCTGTGCTGTCAAAGAACTTTCAGTCCACAAAGAAGGACGAGATCTGGCCACACCTGTAATCCTAGCACTCTGGGAGGCTGAGGCAGGTGGATTGCCTGAGCTCAGGAGTTGGGAGGCCAAGAACCCTGAGCCAGAACCCCATCTCCAAAGATAACCGGGCATTGTGGGTGGAGTGTTTGGTTTGAAATACTTCTAGAGAATGTCACCTGGGCATCTTATTAACCACAGATCCTGATTTAGTAGGTCTTGGTGGGCCTGGGATTCTGCAGTTCTCACAAGATCAGGTGATGTGGCTGTTTCACCTGCTTGGAGGAGCTGGGCTCTGAGGTCCTCAGTGCAAATCCGACTAATCCTGGTGTGTGGCCAGGTGAATTCCCTGAGTGGGGTATCTAATGCCACAGACACCTGTAGCATTTCGTTAGCCTTGTGGTCTCCTCCAGCTGCGTGAGACTGAACGGGCTGAGGTATGAGCCCAGCTGCAAAGTGTGGGAACCAATTACCATTACCTGTACCTGTGGGCTTGTCCTCAGCAAGATTGTTGCAGGTTGAGGTTTTACCCAATGAGTCTTCCCTTAAAGCTGCTTTTCAGATTCATGGAGTGAAATCCTATGGGCCCTCTCTGCAGTGTGCATTCTGTGTAGGTCAGCATTTCAGAAAATAGTTGGGGGGAGGGTTTATTTTGAAGAGCAGATTGAATCCGCTGGGCTCACAGGGCACTTGCAGTGGAGTGATGAATAAAGACCACATTGGAAGCTGTGAGCTGACTACAGACACCTTAGCAGGTAGAGGGAGGGTCTGGGGGGAACAGCAGGTGGGGTCCAGGGCACCCATGTTAAGCAGCGAACCAGCCCCAGGGTTGTGCTTTTGAGATGCTGGGATGTTTTTGCAGGCTCAGCGCTGTTGAGCAGCTACACTAGACCCACTCACAAATGTTAGTTTTCACGAGCAGCTAAATCGCATCTCCACCTGAATAGTTAACAGTTCTAATAGTCCTTTATGGAGTACTTACAGTGTCCTAGGTGTCGGGCAAAGTTCGAGGCGTACGTCCTTGTAACTTAACCTTCCCAGAAGCCCAGGAGGCAGGTGCAGCTGCTAATTTACAAAGGAAGAGACAGAGGCCCCCACGTCACACTGCGGGGAGTGTGTCAGAGTCAGGATCCAGCCTGGCCAGTTGGCCCTCATGGGCCTTGCCTTCACCTCCTGCGTCATGACTAGAATTGGGATTTTACTGCCAGTGGCAAGGCGGAGTAGCTGATTATTTGCAACCCAGGCTATTATTTATTTGTTTTTCCCCTTTGACCTACTCCTAGCCTAACCCCCAGATGTTGCCCTTCCCTGTGTGGCAAATTTAAATTGTTACTTCTACAGCACTTAGGCCTGTGAGTTGGGGGAGGGACTTGACAGGGTGCAGAAATAACAGGAAGAGAGACGGTGTGCTCATTTGGAGGCAGACCTCTCACGCCAGGAGGATGGTGATTATGCTGGTGGTACAGATCCCGTGCTGTGACTTAGTCCTTGATGGCTACAGTTAGAAGGTAGGAGTCAGGGGTCCAGGGCTGCTCTGGGGCGCTCCAAGGACCATTCTCTGGCCACTCTGGGATTTCCGCGTTAAAGACAATCTCCAAATGACCTCACTCTGCTTGGGGTTATTTGGTCTATTCTGTATCAAATATGTAGATCTAGTTCCTTAAGGTCCCCCCCTTTGTTAGATTCCTCATTTGTTGGTTTCCTGTATATGAGGAGTTCTGGCCTAGGACACACCACTCACCAAATGCAGAATTAGGTTGAACCCACTCGCCAGGCTTTTGTGGCGAGACATGCATTGCAGTTCTTAGGTTTTAAGCAGTGGCAGACAGGAGCCCTGCTGTTACTCTTGGGGTTAGAAACTGTTACAGAACCCTTGCCTATACGTCCCTTCTGCCATGTGGGGCACCTGTCCAGTGGGATAGAATTGGATCTTAAAAGCTGTTCCTATTGCTGCTTTGGACTTGGGGTGTAGAGCTTGCTTTCCCATCCAGTCAAGGCTGTGCAGCTGGTGGGAGCCGGATTCAGTCCCAGATCTGTGGTGTGGAAACCTTATTTGTGCCCGTAGGCATTTGCCTGTGCCTCAGTTTCTCAGCAGACACCAATGACTAGTAGCCTCTGTTCTGTGGGCCTGTTTCCTCGATTGTAAGAGGAGGGAGAGGGTTTTTACTTTGCCGGGTTGTTTTGGATCTATGCTCTTAGACTACTGTGTACTTATCTTGGTCACTCATCCTTTGAAGACTAAGGTGTCCCCTCCAGGTGCTTATAATCCTAGCACTTTGGGAGGCCAAGGCAGAAGAATCTCTTGAGGCCAGGAGTTCAGGACTAGTGTGGGCAATATAGCAAGACGCCATCTCTAAAAAAAAAAAAAGAAAAGAAAATTAGCCAGGCATTGGGGTAGGCACCTGTAGTCCCAGCTACTCAGGATGCTGAGGATTATTGAGTCCAGGAGTTCAAGACTGGAGTGAGCTATGAAAGCATCATTGTACTCTAGTCAAGGCAATTGAGTTGGACATTGTTTGTTTATTTATTTATTTATTTATTTTGAGACAGAGTCTCACTGTGTCCCTCTTGGTAGAGTGCAGTGGCGTCACAGCTCACAGCAACCTCAAACTCTTGGGCTTAAGCAATTCTCTTGCCTCAGCCTCCCAAGTAGCTGGACTGCAGGCGCCTGCCGCAATGTCTGACTATTTTTTTGTTTCAGTTGTCGTTGTTTAACTGGCCTGGGCTGGGTTCAAAGCTGTCAGCCTTGGTGTCTGTAGCTGGTGCCATAACCACTGTGCTACAGGTGCCAGGCTTATTCATTTATGTTTTAAAATTCTCCTTCCACTTGTGTCTGGCAGATTCTAACTGAGCCATTTCTCATCGTCTGAAGAAACTTCTTTGTCTTTAGACAATGAGTCCCTTGAGGACAGGGATTATGTTTTATGCTTATGTCCCAGGACCTAGTATTGGACCTGGAGCTCAATAAACATTGGTTAAAACAACTCCACAAAGTAATTTTCTTCTTCCATTTGCTCATCTAAAGCCAGCCTGTGTGAGGAATGATGAGTTAGCAGGTGCCGCTGAGGAGCACGTGCGCAGACCCAGGAGTGGTGGTGGTGGTCACGTTGGTCGCCTGTAAATTCAAGCTTACCAGTGAAAAGAGTCGGTAGCTGCTTTTCTGCCTTTTGTGGACAGGAGTGAAGACTTCTCTGGGGTCTTCAGTTATCTGGGGCCACGGGGGAGAGAGCAGGTGGGGTGGAACGTACTGGCCAAGTATCTAAAAAGAGTGCGTCCTTTCCTTTAACACAGGTTTTTATTTTTAAAAAATGTCTTCTTTACAAAATTATACAAGTCATTTTCTAACCTATTATCTTTATTTTAAATAAAGAAAGAGAAGGAAACGTTTATAAAAAGGGAGGGAGGTTCATCACACTGCTGACCCCGTCAGTGTTTCCAGACTTTGGGTCTCTGTTGCCCACATGCCCGAGGGTGGCCACACCTGGGACTGCCAGAATCCCTTCATTGTGCCAAGCTGCCCCCTTTTTAAGAAATCACAATGTAATATAAATGTTAGCCTGTCGGGGACAGAGACACAAACATTGTCCCTTTCAGGTACAGTACTAAATAGTGTTCAGACCCTTAACTGTTACCGTTTTTCTTCCTGGCTCTGCCTCAAAGCAGGACTCTCAGTCTTTTCCCCTAGTTCAAAGGTCCCGACCCCAGAGCCAGCCTTGCTCACAGGGCAGCTGGAGTAGGAGGCACAGAGGATTTTGCCTGCAGCCTGTGGCTAAATACCCATAGGTAACCCTCATTCCAGCAAACCTGGGAGTTCTATCCATTTTATTATTTTATTGCGTTGTCTGAAATTGAGTCTATGGTGATTTCCAATTATAGTTATTTTCCTCATTTGAGACTTTAAAAGATATGTTTTTCTTCATTTAAAAAAAAACCCAAAAATCCAAAATGAAAAAGCATGATTTCTAATGTGAAAGGAATGACTTAACTGAGAACTTACAAGGTTTTATTCTTTTTTTTTTTCTTGCAGGTAGCATCTTCTTGAGCTTAAAAACCATATGGTTCCCTGAGCATGAAACTATATGGCTAATCCCGTATACTTTTTTGGAGAAGGAAAAATATTTTCAAGGTGGTGTCAAGACTTTATGTTACAGGCTCAGTGCCTGTGGCTCAACGGGCTAAGGCACCAGCCACGTACACCTGAGCTGGCAGGTTCGAATCCAGCCCGGACCTGCCAAACAACAGTGACGGCTGCAACCAAAAAATGGCCGGGCGTTGTGGCGGGCGCCTGTGGTCCCAGCTACTTGGGAGGCAGAGGCAGGAGACTCGCTTGAGCCCAGGAATTGGAGGTTGCTGTGAGCTGTGATGCACCAGTACTCTATCCAGGGTGACAGCTTGAGGCTCTGTCTCA
>CAUYON010087997.1:0-34245 GCA_963573935.1 Arctocebus calabarensis
ATAGTGATCAAGGAAATGCCATGAAGGATATCTGTAACAGTATGATCAAAATATTTCTGAATGTATATGAATCGTGCCCTGTGATTGCACCAATGTACATAATTATGATTCAATAAAATTATTTAAAAAAAAAAATTGCTATCTTTGCCTAAGCAGAAGTTTTCCCAGGAAAACACTTGTTGCTGGGATCCTTCTGGAAGGGGCGGCCCACTTATTTAATGTGCCAAAACCAGTCTCACTGTCTGCCCCTGCGGGCCAGGGCTGTGATCTGCCAAATACTGAGATCTCTGCTCTACCTTGGCTGCTCAGTCCCTGGGTTACTCGCCCAACATCTCCTGGCTGATCCTCACGCTGTGACCCTGAGGTCGAAGCCTACAGGGGCAGTTCTCCCACAGTCACTGCTTGGTTGACCCACACTGAACAATATCAGCTCCCTTCCAGCTCAGTCCAGGGCCCTAGGCAACACTGAAAGTCATCCGTACTCTTGCCCAGGATCTCCCAAGGATGTTCAATCAAGTGCCCAAGTCCAGAAAAAACAAAAGAAAGAAAACAGCCTGTAGGTAAGGCCTTTCCCCACTACAATCTCGCTGTTGCTATAGTTACAGCTACAAGCAGCCAGTGACCCAGCGAACACACCCACCACTTGCCAGTTCTCCACACTCTGCATCCTCCTCGTGGGTCCAGAAGTCTCACACTGTCTCCCCGTGTTCCCAGGGGGATGTTTCTGGGAAGATCCCACCAGTCAGAGATGCCTGGAGTCCTCTCCCCATTCTCACTGAGCCTGGTTGCAGTTTTGTTTATTTCTATACGGAAGGGATCATTTAAAAACAACAAACATAGCACTTTTATAATTGATCTTCTTTCTCTTAATTTCTCTGATCTGCATAAAAGAATTTCCTCAGAAATATCTATATGTTATTATATTTGGGATATTAGATATGTAAACATAAAATGTCACCACATTGATTAATATAATATCAAATTATAATGTATAATTAAATTTACTATAGCTAATTTTAATATGAAAAGACAGAAAATATGTACCATCACCATAGAAATAACCATAGATTCACCATAGAAATAACCTAATTTTATAAAACTTCATGATTTGTATTTATATAGGCAACCTGAAATTTTTAATGGAATTTTTCAAGGAATTATTGTTCATTTTTTATTATGAAAACATCAATAAATGGTTACTGAAGTTTTGGTTTCTAAAGACTGTTATAATTGAAATTCACTTTGGCTTTTTTGAGTACACTTTCTATACTTTTTTATGTCCAACAGCTCAATACCGAAAAAAAGAATTGCTTATAAGATTAACAAACGATTCAGCATTCAAGGGATGAATTTACGTTTTTTGAAGAGTTCCTTTTTGATACACCTTCTGCTGTTATAGGAGTGAAATATCTGTGGGGAATTAAATATTCATGGATTATAATTTGCCATCTACTAGTTACTTGCTTTTGCAGAAGGATGATAAAACTGATTTCCCTCTCTTTAGTAATTATGGTTTCTTGAGATTCATTTTAACAGGATTTACTGATACAAATGCATAATCGGGTACGATACATTTTCTTACTTAAAGATATTTTTCGTAACATCATGAGAAAATCGTATTAGGATATTAACTTTTTTGTGTCTTTGTGTAGATGCTATTTGGAGATTATTTAAAAGAGAAAACAATCTTTCTGATTCATTATAACACACCTCTCCTGAAGGCAGGACATGGAGAAACAGACTGTTGGCATTTCTCTGACCTCTGTGATCAGAACCGCTGCCTAAAAGGTGTGGAGGTTCTGTCATGCATTTTTATAATTGGGTATGACTTTGATACAAAGTGTAACTATGCTCAAAGGCCAGACATCATTTGAAGAAAATTACAGACTCATACTCCTGAATACATACAGATGGAGTTCATAAATGCACTTCAGCAAATTCTTTTTAAGTGGGTCATTTTTATCTGGTCCCTAAGGATACTGGAATCATCACCAGGTAGAAATGTATGTCAAGAGTGTCTGAAATAAACCTACTCTTGCAGTTCTTAAAATTTGAGTGTGAGTTGAAATGAGGTGAACATCGTAATAGAGAAGTAGAAAAGTTGGAAAAGAACTAGTTTCCCTGGAGAGATTCCATATTGACTTTCCATATGACTTAAAATCTGATGGGTCTGCAATTATAAGAAAGGGCCCTTAGGGACAAAACTTCCCTATCTTAGCAGGGTTTATGTTTTGATAGATTTAACTGGGACAACTTCTAAATATGATGTGAAACTAGGTTGAAAGTAATAGATATTATCCATACCTATTTTAGTTCTAATACATTTTTGTGCTTTGGGGAAGGGTAAGAGGAAGCAGGGCTTGTTGAAACCCTTCATAGCAATGCTTCACTGTTGCTTATACCACAGATATATAGCATAATCTGTTCCATTTTGGGATTATCTCATTTCATGATATCAAGAAAATGATAATGAAGAAAAAAAGAAAAGTTAAGCAAAGTTATGTGTATCTGATATCAAGCATTTCAAAAATGTCTTTGCTTTTATTAGAGGGATTTATATAGCTCAATTAATTCAAAGCAGAAATACAATAACATGGAACTCTTCAATGAAATCATATGTCAGAAATAAAGAGCATCTTTAAATATAAAGTCAAAATTATAGATAACATTAAAGTGAGTCAATTTATTGGACTTTTTTACTTATCATATGTTCTTTGTGATTGTGATATCTGTATATATTCACAGCCTATTTCCATTTTCATTATTCACCTTTGAAACAGAAGTTTTTCACAGATACAATTGTGTGTACATTAAATTAGACACCAGTGTTCTCCATCTAACAGGGATATTCAATAGGAAAGTGATTTTCAGTTTGAAGCTACATTTTGGCTTTGTTGACACAAAGGCAAGGATCTTTCCAAAATACTGTTTGCCTTTATAAAGTTTTATTTGAGATTGTCTCTTTGATGCTCAAAAATAAGAAGCCCAAGGGTACTTCTTTGACTAATGCCAGTGCCAATCATTAATGTTCAAAATAAAGCAATTTAGGTTTTATAACTCAGATTGTACACACCTGTCAAGCAGTTTGTTCCAGGATATTTCTAAGGATGAGCTCTGCAATCTTCCTTTGCTCTTATTTATTTATTTATATTTATATACTCTTAATATAGTATCTTAGTACTGGAAAATTTTTAATCACTTGTTTCATGAAAATAAGTTTTTAATTATTAATTCTTTTTTGTTATTGTATGATTTTCTGGCAAAAAGATGAAGTTAATCCATTCATCCTCAAATGGAAAAGGGTAATTTACATATATTTTAAATGAAAGAGTTAAATTAAATCAATGGCTGTTTAGAAACAAATTCTATATCACAAAGTTCAGATAATTGTTTTATTAAAGACTGAGGTAAGAGAATTGCTTAATTTAGAGGTTGCTGTGAACTGTGATGCCACAGCACTCTATGAAGGGCAAAATAGTGAGACTCTGTCTC
Organism: Arctocebus calabarensis; assembly: GCA_963573935.1. Classification (NCBI taxonomy): domain Eukaryota; kingdom Metazoa; phylum Chordata; class Mammalia; order Primates; family Lorisidae; genus Arctocebus; species Arctocebus calabarensis. The sequence continues at coordinate 3,493 of CAUYON010087997.1, forward strand.
AAAAAAAAAAGTCAAATTTTCTGATGATAATTTATAGAAGTTTAAGATTATTTATAATTTAAGAAGATATAGGAATATTAATGGTACCAAGAAAAAATACTTTAAATAAAACATTGCATCAAAGGGAAAAAAATATTTATTTGATGCTAGGTAAGCAGTATCTTAAATGCATACTGTGTATTTTTGGAAAGAATACACATATATACTAAGTAAATTAATGTGTGCGTATATGTGACTGTGAGATATAGATGTTGATATCAGAGCTATAATCGAAATGTTATGGAAACAGAAAAGAAGAAACTATTTTGAGTTAGAAACCAGAAGTAACACCCAACAAATTTTGCCATTTGAACTAGTTTGGAACAAGGAATTGGATTTCCACAGCTGAGATAGCATGTAAGAGATCAAAACATGAAATTTTGCTCAATTTTTCTCTTAAAAAATATGCTACTTGGAAAGTAAACAGAGTTTCTAATGTCTCTAAAGTTTTCTAAATTATATACTAATGTTTACAGTGTCTCCCTAAGCCATGTTTGCCTCCAGTGCATGTCATCTGTGGATACTGGGAATCCTATTAGGTAACTCAGATAGGACCCATCTTTGTCATTGTGTCTTTGTTACTTCATAATAGCCTCAGTTTTCAATTGCTGTCACACCATTTAACCACACAATTTTGTGGATGAACACAACACAAATTTGGGAAGTCACAGTTCTGCTTGTCAGAATTCCAGCTATTGCACAGCTCAGCTTATTCTCCATACAGACTTTTACAAGGCAGAAATCAAGGTTCTGGCAGGCTGTCGCGGTTTCCAAAGACTCTAGGAATAAGTTTGATTCAAAATTCGTTTTATTTTTACTTGAGTTTAGTTCCTTGTGGTTATGATGAAAGTTTCTTGCTGGTTATCAGCAATGGCTCATTCTTTGCTCTTAATAATTACCCCAATTCCTTCTTCTTCTTCTTTTTTTTTTAAAGTGGCAAAGGCTGAGTCCATTTAGCCTTTGCCAATTTTTTCTCTGAACTTTAAGCAGAGAAAATTATCAGCTTTTAAGAGTTCATGTAAATATATTGCACCCAACAAGAAAATCTTGGATAATTTTCTTACTTTAAGGTCGGTAAACTTAAATGTGTCTGTGAAGCTTCTTCTGCCTTGCAGTGTTACGTTTCCACAGGTTTCAGGTACATCTTCTTTGGGGTTGAGGTCAGATAAAGCATTTTCCTACTATAATATCATTTTTATGTATTATCCAATGTTTACTCTCAAGTTTCATTGTCCAGTATTATGAGGCAAACATACTTTACCTTACAATCCCAGTTCCACCATTACTATCACTAGAGAAATAATCGGTTACAGAAATAAGTATGAACACAACAAATTATAATTATATAATTAAATTATGCTTATTCTAAAGCATTGTGCAGATAGTCTACGATACATCCAGATTGATATATTGTACTAGATGCATTTTCTTATTTCTCTTTACTGTTCTACACTCTCACAGTTCCGAATACCTCAAAGATAGCCATGTAGTATGAAAAATAGTATTAATGGTAGTTGGACACTTTCAGGAAAGCCCTTTTATTTACACACATACACACAGAATGTTTTCTGTCAAGTACTTATGTTCTTAAAGAAGCATTTCCTGGGCTCAGTGGGTAGGGTGCTGGCCCCATATATCAAAGGTGGCGGGATTGAACCCAGCCATGGCCAAACTGCAACAAAGGAAAAAAAATGAAAGAAAGAAACATTTCTTCAGAGTCATCAACAATGAACATATCTTTCCAAACACTCAATGTTAATATGCTGAATTAACTGATAGGCTAACTGGCTGCTTGCCTAAAATCTGGCCTACTCAATTTAATGGCTAGATTAACTTAATTTTATGAAATGTGTCTAAAGTAATTAATTCATATAATTTATATAGGTAATTTTTATCAAATATTTTATGAAAAATAATAGGCCTCCTAACAGCCTGAGTTCAATACATTTTCTGTCGTCATGTCCAGTGATCTTATTCTGCTAAACATATTGTGGCACTAGCTTCAATTCTTTGACAGTTAGCTACATTATATTGCCTCATTTCTCTCACAGTTAACTCCAGCCATTTTTATCTGAATACCAGGAAATGATGTAGGCCTGCATATAAAAACTTAATACTTTGTTCTTTTCCTTTCTGGATATTGATACAAATCAGCTTGATGAGCAGAGAAGCCTCATGATGAAAATGGAGGAACCAGCAAATGCAAGTTTCCAGTTGCTCTTACTCACACACGCAGGAGAGAATCCCGCTCAAACACACCCACCCTTTATCCTTCCCCTGAGTAAGACATATTATATAAAGCGAGTGAGACTTTGTAGCGTATCCATTTTAGCAGGTATCATTTCAATAAATAATACAGGTAATGTGATGAAGGAAGTTCAGTCTGGCCCATTAATGAGCCATCACACCTGAACAGCAGCTTGTATGATAAAATTTAGAGTCTACAATCTAAGAAACTAGAGTCGATCTTATGCTTATTGTGTTCCGCTTGAATAAAACTTATGGAACTTTTTCAATGTGAGAAAATCCTTGTCCTTATGCAATGGCAAGTTTAACATTTCCAATTGAGAATCTGAGCCAACTTGATTCACTTGATTCAGTTTTACTTGGATCCTGAAGTTCTCCTTCACTTTCTTTTGAGATCTGGCTCTTGAGGAATTAGATACGCCCTCCAATAACTCAAAGAACTGACTGAGGAGGGGGAAGAGCAAGATGGCAAGAAAAGATCAAGTGATCCCATTTCAGGGTGGGCAAAAGGCTTGAAGAGAGACTTCTCTAAAGAAGACAGGTGTGCAACCTGCAGACACATGAAAATATGCTCACCATCCTCAATCATCAGAGAAATTCAAACCAAAACTACTTTGAGATATCACCTAGCTCCAGTAAGATTAGCCCACATAACAAAATCCCAAAACCAGAGATGTTGGTGTGGATGTGGAGAAAAGGGAACACTTCTACACTGCTGGTGGGAATGCACACTAATACGTTGCTTTTGGAAGTGTGTTTGGAGAATACTTAGAGATCTAAAAATTGACCTGCCATTTGATCCTATAATTCCTTTACTGGGTATATACCCAGAAGAAAAATCACATTATAACAAAGACATCTGTACGAGAATGTTCATTGCAGCCCAATTCATAATTGCTCAATCATGGAAGAAACCTAAGTGCCCATCAATCCACAAATGGATTTTTAAATTGTGGTACATGTATACCATGGAATGTTACAGAGCCTTAAAGAAAGATGGAGTCTTTACCTCTTTCATGTTTACATGGATGGACCTGGAACATATTCTTCTTAGCAAAGTATCTCAAGAATGGAAGAAAAAGTATCCAATGTACTCAGCCCTACTATGAAGCTAATTTATAGCTGTCATATGAAGGGTATTACCCAAGTATAACACAAGAATATGGGGAAAGGGGCAAGGGTAGGAAGGGGATGGGAGAGGTTGGGGTGTAGGGAGGGTAATTGGTGGGGCCACATCTACAGTGCATCTTAAAGGGTACAGGCGAACCTTACTAAATCCAGAATACAAATGTCTTCATATAATAACTGAGAAAATGCCAGGAAGGCTATGTTAATCAGTTTGATGAAAATAGTTAAGATTGTATATGAAAACAGCACATTTTACCCTTTGATTGCACTATTGTACACAGCTATGATTTAATAATAAAGACAATAAAAAAGAAGAAAAAAGTGCCAAACACAAAAATATTATTCTTATATAGAGAGAGATATAAAAACATATGACTAAAGGGGTCAACTTTAGTAGGAATATATTTATATTGCAATATACATTCTGGACACCAGGTGGCACTGTGAGTGGTTCCCAAGTTTATACTTGATTCACTATTTACTCTGTTATCACCCTTATCACGGTACCTGGCCCATAGGAAAGGTGCCTATGGCAGTCGCCATTTCTGAAATTTCAAAATATGTCTGCTTCCTGACTGGCCACCTAGCCTTAGCTGTCCTGTTTCAGACGGCACCCTATGTGACCCCCAAATTTGGCCCAGGAATCCATGCTTCACCAATTTTTCCACTCAGTTCCTAGTTTCCCCCCAAGCTGGGAATTGTAATCCTCTGTGGGGGTTGGGCTGGTTGCCACTGGCACCCGTTGCTTCAGCAGCGGCACCAAGATTTTTCCATCAGTCTCCACATCTCAGGATTACGTTTTTGAGTTCAGCAATCTGCCAGTTGGCTGCACACTCCAAACTGCCAGTCTGCACCAATATTCCCTGCCAGGAATGATCTGATCCATTCATTCACCCCTGCTTTTCTGGGAAAAGGTGCCTGTAGCAGTTGCCATTCCCAAATTTCAAAAAATGTCTGTTTCCTAGGCGGAATCCTTTCCCCTTAATTCACTATTCACCTGCCTAGCCCCGTGCCACTCCAAATGGTACCCCTTTCTGGTCACCAAATTCTTCTCAGGAGTCCACACTTCATGGAACTTTCCACAAACACCTAGTTTCCCCACAAACTGAAAACTGTAGTCCTCTGTGGGGGAGGGGCTGGCTGCTGGCCACAGGCTGCTGGTGCTGCTTCAACAGTGGCACAGAAATTTCTCTAGTACATTATTCAGCTCTGGGTTACACTTCAAGTCCAACAATCCACCACTTCACTGCACACCCCGAGCTGAATGTCCACACCAACACTCCACGCAGGGAAGGATCTAACTTCCTCACTCTCACCTGATGTTGTGGGAGAGTTGAGCTAAACAGCCATCCCATCTGCCATCATGCTCCGCCTCTCCAAAACTTAAGTATTATAATGAGACTTGTAATTTTAAATAATTTAACATTATTATAATAGATCCAAAATCCATTTATCAGCCATTTATCTCTGAAGTCTAAATGATAGGCTAGACTGTGTTACAATAAAGCTTCATTTATTTCTTAGTAATTGGTGAGTACCCATATTGAGACCAATAAGACAGTCCCCACCTGAAAGGACTGTTTTCAAGAAGAGAAGCTTGAACTCCCATGATACAGACCAGGTAGAGAAACAACAAATTACTTGAGAAAAAAATCAGAACTGAGAAGAACTACAGTTCTCATTGTACAACTAGAATAAAACAGGTGGACCTTAGTGATGTCCACAGCATGAGCATAAAAGGAAATCCCAAAGACTACCATGAGAAATCTCCTGGCAGCACTACTAAGGGTCTTTGAGCACTTTACTCCCAGGCCTGCCTGTCCTGTTAACCACTGGATTTCTCTGGCATGTCACTTACCAGAGCAAAAATGTTGCCAGACAAAGAGATCCAGACACCTATCACTGTCCAAACAATACCCAGAGATGGGGGACAGGTCTACAAAGCTTTTTTATCAGAAGGTCAGCAATTCTGGAAATCAGTGAGAATAGCCTCTCCAGTCTATTCTGCCTCAGTTACTATTCTAATGACTTTTATAATGGGATACAAGGAAACAAACCTAGAAAAATTTAACTTTATCTAAAAGAATCATAAAAAAAAACATAAAGTAACCTTTATTCTAACAATGTAACAATATTTATTTGCCAGGTGTTACTACTTCCCCCAAAGTTTTTTGAGACGAACATCCTCATAATCACGGTGAAACCTTAGTCTTATTTCTACTGTCCATTCTAAGGGTACTTATATTACTTATTTATCTCTCTTCTTGAAGATTAGAAACAGTAGAACAGGAGTACATTTCAGAAATATTACTTTGGTAACTCGGTGAATTTGTGAGGTATGACTCATAGAAGATGCTTCAGACTGAGAGAACCTCTCACTTTGGGGAGGTGAAAAAAATGTACCCAAATCAGCAAAGTAGCTTAGAGAGCTACTAAACAAATTGCGTTTCTGTTTAAAGCAATGTATGTTGTGAGACCAGCAACATCAGTACAGATTAAGTTGGCTCTAGTCCTCTGCCTTAGTTACCCCATTTTCTTTTTTTTTCCTTTTTTTTGTTGTTGGGGATTCATTGAGGGTACAAGAAACCATGTTACACTGATTTCATTTGTTAGGTAAAGACCCTCTTACAATCATGTTTTGCCCCCAAAAGGTGTGACACAAACCAAGACCTCACCTCGCTTGCTCCTTCCCTCTCTCTGCTCTTCCTTTCCCCACCTCTCCCTCATTCTTCTTCTTTTTTTTTTTTTTTTGCAATTCGGCCGACGTTGGGTTTGAACCCGCCACTCTCTGTATATGGGGGGCCGGCGCCCAACTCAATGAGCCACAGGAGCTGTCCCCCTCCCTCATTCTTTATCTCTCTGTTCTCCCCTTCCCTCACCCTCACCGTGTCATTAATTGTCCTCATATCAAAATAGAGTACATGGGATTCATGCTTCTCCATTCTTGTGATGCTTTACTAAGAATAATGTGTTCAACTTTCATCCAGGTTAATACAAAGGCTGTAAAGTCTCCATTTTTTTAAATGGCTAAATAGTACTCCATAGTGTACATATACCACAGTTTGTTAATCCATTCCTGGGTTGGTGGACATTTAGGCTGTTTCCACACTTTGGCAATTGTAAATTGAGCTGCAATAAACAGCCTAGTGCAAGTGTCCTTATGATAAAAGGATTTTTTCCTTCTGGGTAGATATCCAGTAATGGGATTGCAGGATCAAATGGGAGGTCTAGCTTGAGTTCTTTGAGAGTTCTCCATACTTCCTTCCAAAAAGGTTGTATCAGTTTGCAATCCCACTAGCAAGGTAAAAGTGTTCCCTTCTCTCCACATCCACGCCAGCATCTGCAGTTTTGAGATTTTTGTGATGTGGGCCATTCTCACTGGATGTAGATGGTATCTCAGGGTGGTTTTGATTTGAATTTCTCTAATAATTAGGGATGTTGAGCATTTTTTCATGTTTGTTAGCCATTCATCTGTCTTCTTTAGGGAAGGTTCTATTCATGTCTCTTGCCCACTGATATATAGGATTGTTGGCTTTTTTCATGTGGATTAATTTGAGTTCTCTATTGATCCTAGTTATCAAGCTTTCATCTGATTCAAAATATGAAAATATCCTGTCCCATTGGGAAGGTTGTCTATTTGCTTGGTTGTTGTCTCCTTAGTTGTACAGAAGCTTTTGAGCTTAATTAAGTCCCATTTGTTTATTTTTGTTGTTGTTGCAAATGCCATGGCGGTCTTCTTCAAGAAGTCTTTCCATAGGCTGATATGTTCCAGTGTTTTTCCTGTTCTTTCTTTCAGGATTTTTATTGTGTCATGCCTTAAATTTAAGTCCTTTATCCAACTCAAATCAATTTTTGTGAGTGGGGAATGGTGAGGGTCCAGGTTCAGTCTTTTACATGTGGATAGCCAGTCAATAAACTCACAAGCCATCTTATGGAATTGGAAAAAGAATAACAATCAAAGCCTAAACCAAAGGGTAAGGGTAGGGGAGGGGAGGGGGGAGTATAGGTGGAGGAAGGGCAATTGGTGGGATCACACCTACGGTGCATCTTAGCAGGGTACTGGGGAAACTTATTAAATGTAGAGTATCAATGTCTTTATATAGTGATCAAGAAAATGCCATGAAAGTTATCTGTAAAAGTATGATGAAAACATTTCTGAATGTATATGAATCATGCCCTATGATTGCACCAATGTTCAGATTTATGATTCAATAAAATTATAAAAAAAAAAAAAACTTGCCAAAAAAAAAATAGATACCCAGTACCTGCTCCCCTCTATCTGTTCTTCTCTTACCAAAGTGTCATAAAATTATGCTTTTAGATCCAATAAGCTACTCAGAAGTTTATAAGCACCTTTTTTTTTTCTGATGGGAAGAGAGCTGCTATAGACCAGGAATCTGCAAACTATAGCCTGCAGACCAAACCTGGCCCACCACTTATTTTTGTAAATAAAGTTTTATTAGAACACAACCACAGCCATTCCCTTAAGTATTGCCTATAGCCCTTCTCAGGCTAGGATGCCAGAGGTGAGCAGTTGTTCAGACAGGGAGCAAAGCCTGAAATATCCATTGTCTGGCTATTGACAGGAAAAAATCTGACAACCCCTCCTATGGGGTCATTGTGGAGGAGATACAGGATCTTCTGCCCGGCAGGACACTGTGCACTTTAGTTCTGGAACATCCTGAACCAGAGAGTTAATAATAGCTGTGGGGTTTCCAGGACTGCTCGTGAAGACCTTCCCCAACCCGGCCTCTGTGAGCAGGACACTGCCCATGAAGCAGCCAGAGCATCAGAGACAAGACCCCGGAGGCAGAGTCTGGGCTCTGGGAGTTTCTCAGTCTATGCAACATAGCTGGATGTCTGGCTCAGTTCTTACAGACTCTGGGCCTCCAGAAAACTCTGGGGAGAAGATGCCACTGAACTGGAGGCTCTCTGTTAAAGATTTGAGATTCTTGAATGTCTGATGATGAACTAGACACCTGCTTTCCTGGTGCTAGAGGCTGTGGAGGGGGAGACTGACTATCCACTCCTCAGAAAAAGATCAGCCCACCAAAGGTCAAGGAAGAAATGGACAGACTCCTTTTTCCTCTCTCACCTTCAGAGGGCCCAGTCTCTGGAGTGGAGGTGCCAGGGCCTGGGCTTGTCTTTGTCTTGCTTCCTCCCTCAAAAAACCACAGACTCCAGTGACAATAGCCAGAACCCAGATGAGAAGCCACATAGATGTCATTTTCCCATTGGAAGAGGTTCTACTTTCCAGATTAGTAACTCAGAACAAGATCCCCAGGGGCAGTCTTCATTTGAATGCCACCCAGCATGATTGTAGCTGAATGCTGCCTTAACTGAAGTTCAAGTTGTGGGACAGAGCCACATTTGCATAGGGCAGGTCCATCGAGAACTCAGCAACTGCAAGGGCTGAGAGATAGGCCAACATTCCCCAGTTAAACATGTCCATGCTGGCATCTGCCCTCTCCAGGTGGGCACCTGGCATGAAGTCGCTGCGTACCCTCATGGAGACCCTGCTTATTTCCAAGTAACTAGTTCGCCAGGAGGTGGCACAGTCCTCATCATCCAGCTGACCCAAGAAAATTTCCCCAGGATTTCAAATTATTTGCCGCAGATGCCATCTACTCCAAAGCTTCATACAAGGGAGTCACAAAATCACACCCTGCTCAAGAGTAGGAAGAAATATTCCAACTCCCGCCTCCACCAAGGAAAACCAGAAATGACACTTGTTTTGTCCAAGACAGTCATTCCAGAGGAGTTACAATGAACCCAGAGAGATGTCTCATCAAAGGGATTCAAGACAATGACAATTTCCAACATGATTGAAATTGCAACTGCAGAAATGACTGATGTGCTATTCAGAACTTTTTAATTGCCTTGGCTGCTCTCTACCCTTGCTTCCAGTAATTTTATTATTATTATTGTTTGGGGGGTTTTTATTGTGTCCATGTGTTTTCAATGGTTGTTATGGAGAGCTGGCATCATAGCAACTTCCCAGAGGAAAAGTATTTGAAAGGCTCATGTCCTCAAGAGACACACACACAGAAGAATTTTGCAGGAGAAAAAGGAAGGCCCTTCAAAGACAAAAATATTGTCATGTGATCTATAAATTCATTTCTTTCTTTGGCACCCGTCTGGGTCCTCACCATCTGCCATCACCTACAAATTATTGGCTTTTATTACAATGTTATGATTATATATGACAGCAGATACAAAATTTTAACAAATTGATGAAGCATAATTAACACAACTGATAAGTGATTGAGAAACAGCTGCAAACAGAAGCTCTGATGAGTGAGGAAAGGCACCAGGGAGCGTGTCTACGTGCAAGTGTTTGGAAACATCTGTGTATCGAGACTATCTGTAAGCTCAACGGCACAGGCTAATTACCAATATCAAGAGACTTTCCAGAACTTCTAAGCAGTTCTAAAGGGGATGATTACTGAATAACTCACAAAGTCACTCAACAAGGACATAAAAGTTCCATAATGGGTGTTGAGATGAGGCATTCTGCCTTTTCCACAGATAGATACTTGCACAAAACATTCAGTATTGTTCCTTTCAACCATGAAGACCATGTATATATTTGAAATCAGGTGAAAAAATGTACCTGATTTCACAAATGCATAGGAAACAAAACAGCACCAAGATGCCATGCTATAGGAAAATATGTCATCTGTGCTCCAAGACTGCAAAATAAATTAGCAAAATCACTCTTCAAAAAGTTTGAGAATGAGGGTGCATTAATTCCAAAAGCCATTTGTCCTCTCTGATGTGGTGGAGCTTTACGGAAAGACATCTAATAGAAGACGAAAGATCAGAAGAGAAAAATCAATTGTGTTTGTGAAGCACACATCCCTTTTCAGGTCTTCCTAACATTTGTGGGAAACGCCCAGACTTCCCTTTTTGATCATATTTCCGTCCATCGGCCCCTCTGTGGGAGACACAAGTCACCAGCGGATTACAAGCTCCTCGAGCCCCTTCACGTCCCGTGTCACCCCACCATTCACACCTTCTGCCTGATTCATTTCTAATTTTGCTTTCAGGTTTTTCTCTTTCCTTCCTTTCAGATGCTGCTAGAACATTGTTTTCCTTTTGATATTTTCCTTTCAGAAATTTAGAATATTTGTCTTTGAAATCTCACCTGCAGTTATTTTTCATCCTCATTAATTTCAAGTTCCACTGGAAAACCAAGAGGGAAAAGCAAACAGGAAAAGAAAAAAAGGCTACTTTCCTGGCAGCCAGAATACAGCCAGGAAGACAGAGCTCATGCAAACTTCCTAGATCTTAATCATGTTGAAGTGAGGCAATTTGGAAAGCCACAGAAAGAAAATCCTTTGCTCCCAGACAGGGAGGTGTTGTGTTTTATCAAGCTGAGGTGCACCTGTGTGCTAACGTAAACGGCTCCTTCCCCACCTGTCCCCACGCCCTGTGGAACACGCTGTAAACTCAGTACTGTGGAAGAGGGACAGCACACTCCTCTGGTTCCAGCCTTGCCTGGGAATTGCTTCAGAGACTCTCCAATCCCTTCCCATGCCCACCTGCCAGACTCACGGCCCTTCTGTGCTCATCCTGCAAACACAAGGAGGGCTAGGTTCCTGGCGACCCCTCTCATTGCCAAGTGAATTGGTTCCCATTGCTGCAGCTAGAACAGGTTACCACAAACAGCCTGGGTTAAAACCACTCAATTTTTTTTTTTTTTGCAATTCTGGAGATCAGAAATCAGAAACAGAGGTGCTGTCAGCAGGGCTGGTCTCTCCTAGAAGCTTCAGGGAGAATCTGTGTCCTTGCCTTCTCCAGCTTTCCAGAGGCCACCTGCACTCCAGGGCTCCTTCCTGCATCCTCAAAGCCAGCAACAGCAGAACCATGTCCACCTGAGTTGGCACATGAGGAAACCGTTTGGATGCCTGACGCTTCATGCGTATAATAATAGTTTCCATCACGCTGCAGAGAGACAAGAGTGGCCCTTAGTTTCTGATTTGAGCAACTGAGAGTACATTGATGTCCTTCAGTGAGACAGGGACACAGAAAGGGAAAGGGTTTGATGAGACTACATCACGGTAATAACTAGCACTTATGGCTCGGCGCCTGTGGCTCAGCGGGCTAAGGCGCCAGCCATGCACACCTGAGCTGGCAGGTTTGAATCCAGCCTGGATCTGCCAAACAACAATGATGGCTGCAACCAAAAAATGGCCAGGCATTGTGGCGGGCACCTGTAGTCCCAGCTATTTGGGAGGCAGAGGCAGGAGACTCGCTTGAGTCCAGGAATTGGAGGTTGCTGTGAGCTGTGATGCCACAGCACTCTACCCAGGGTGACAGCTTGAGGCTCTGTCTCAAAAAAAAACTAGCACTTACTCTTCATTCATTCATTCATTCATTCACTGACTGAGGGCTCTAAGTGCAGACAACAAAAAGATAAAATCTCTGACCCAGGAGTCTCATGTCTTCTGCCAGAATCCATGAAATTATGACAGGCCAACTTGGTAGCTTGCAAGGAGGGTAAAATCTTAGACTGTTCACAATTATTTGCAATGTTTTCAAAAAGTATATGTCTTAAGACCTTTCTTTATACAAAAAGAAAAAGTAAGTCTACCCAAACACTGGGAAAAACTGTTAACAAAATACAATAGAATCTCCATAGCTGACCACCTCCCTACAGTGGCCACCTCCTTAAGTTGACCTAATTCTCATAGACCGGACAGGCACCCCATGTACGTATCAGTACAGTAAGCCTCCATCCTATGTTGGCCACCTTCACATGTTGACCGGTTTGGTACAGTCCCTTGGGTGGCCAGCTGTATTTCATTTTCAGTGCTTTCTCACTTACTTGAAAAGCAAACAAATCTCTAAGAAATGTTGTAAATACTAACCCATTATCCTCTGGTTCAGTAAAAAGATTATTTGCCCATTCTGGGATGGGTCAATGTATCAGTTTGCTTATTGGCTAGAGCAGGCGTCCTCAAACTATGGCCCGCAGGCCACATGCGTTGGTGTGAATTGTATTTGTTCCCATTTTGTTTTTTACTTCAGACTAAGATATGTGCCGTGTGCATAGGAATTTGTTCATAGCTTTTTTTTTTTAAACTATAGTCTGGCCCTCCAACAGTCTGAGGGACAGTGAACTGGCCCCCTGTTTAAAAAGGTTGAGGATGCCTGGGCTAGACCGATGGGGAATATCTTGTGTTCACACACCTATTCCTGTTATATGTTCCTCTGCTTTCTAGACACACACCGGACAAAGAGTCTTTTATAGTAGGTGGATGTGTGACCAACCATTCTGGCCGGTGGAATAAGGGCAGAAGGAACATCTGTCACTGCCTCATCTGACCCATAGAAACCTACTCTGTAGTCTTCTGTGCAATCTCTTCCCACATCCTCTAGCTGAACGGAGGAGGTGCTAAGGCCATGCAGAATAGCACATCACATGAGAGCTGGAGCCTGGGTCCATGGATGATACTGTGGAGCAGGAGCCTGGGTCCCTGAATGACACTGTGGAGCAGGAGCCAGGGTCCCTGGATGACACTGAGGAGTAGGAGCCTGGGTCCCTGGATGACACTGTGGAGCAGGAACCTGGTCCCTGCATGACACTGAGGAGCAGGAGCCTGGGTCCCTGGATGATACTGTGGAGCAGGAACCTGGGTCCCTGAATGACACTGAGGAGCAGGAGCCTGGGTCCCTTGATGACACTGAGGAGCAGGAGCCTGGGTCCCTGGATGACACTGTGCAGCAGGAACCTGGGTCCCTGCATGACACTGTGGAGCAGGAGCCAGGGTCCCTGGATGACACTGAGGAGCAGGAGCCTGGGTCCCTGGATGACACTGAGGAGCAGGAGCCTGGGTCCCTGGATGACACTGAGGAGCAGGAGCCTGGGTCCCTGGATGACACTGTGGAGCAGGAACCTGGGTCCCTGCATGACACTGTGGAGCAGGAGCCTGGGTCCCTGCATGACACTGAGGAGCAGGAGCCTGGGTCCTTGCATGACACTGAGGAGCAGGAGCCTGGGTCCTTGCATGACACCGTGGAGCAGGAGCCTGGGTCCCTGGATGACACTGTCTTGACACAGCAGACTTTCTCTCCCTACTCCCCACTCAATGTCATATCACCAACTGGATTTTATATAAGTTAATAAATAAATTCTAAGGAGGGAGGTGGGAGGAGGTATTTGGGGGACCTCACCTAATGTGCATGATGCAATGGTACATTTCAAAACTGTTAAGAAAAGAGTATAATTATGATGGATGTGTTACTTAGTTCAATGTAAGCATTTCACATCGTATATCAACTCAGTACACTGTACCCCATAAATGCATCCATGTCAATATAAATAAGTAAATAAATTCTAAAGTACAAAGCCAGTGAAATATTGGAGTTGTTTGTTATAGAAGTTGGCCTGCACTGACTAATTCCAACTGTTTCTATATATGGATCTCAAATTCATCCCCCACACACATGCACACACACCACAAACACACATGTAGATAAATGACAGACCCATGCATGGAGAAATGCCAGGACACAGTTACCATCTTCTATCATGACAATCTTCTCTCAAGTCTTAGAAGCCCTTTTAATATACTGAGAAATGTCCCAGATTCATGTATTACCACTGCTGCTGTTCTTAGCAAGTTATATAACTTAAAGAGTTTACAAATTATATAAGTGACCACTTTTGTTTGTGGAAAAATACCATAAAATTCTGTTCAGGAGGGCTCAGGTGATCTTCCACAAGAAAGAGCCCTGGAAATTCAGCCTTTCCTGTGGGTATGGAGAACTCAGCATCTGTGAACACTGTTTGGGGATTTATGCAACAGAGTCCTCCTTGCCACTTTCCTTATTGACCAAATGTTCCCCATTTTGGAAGTTTTGGTTACCCGCTCCCCCTAACTAAGGTCAGGACACAGCTGGCCTCTCAGTCCCAGAGACTCTGAGCTGCTGTGGTGTTTATTTCAACCAGGCCCTTCAATCTGCCTCTGTGAACCAAGACTCGATTTCATGAGCAGAGACTGACCCAGCACATGGACTGTCCAGTCTCTGCTTTCTCCCTTTCTAACCTGAGCTGTTTAGGGAACGTTTCTAAAATGAGATCACTAAAAATGGAGCAAATGCTTGTTGACCACACACAACCTGTAAAGCTCCAGGCTCCAGCTGTCCTGCGTCCTGGCTCCCGGAGTTCTCTCCTCCGCCACCCCCAGCAAAGCTGCCCCATTTAACAGGTAAGGAAACCGCCGAGGGTCCCAGGGCTTGTGAGTGGCTGAGCTGAAACCAAACTGCAGCTCTGCGGGGCCTCTGTCCAGGCTCCCCCTTCCTCACTCACAAACACGGAGACTTCACTGCCATGACTCCATTATACTCCATCCATCATTGAAAACATTCAAAATTTGAGACCTAATCATATTTGACCAACAGAATCCAACCCAGAGGACAGGCGGTTATTTTACGTACACACACAGTCTTACCCGAGCACAAGCAGCCCCCTCTCTGCCTCTCTGACTTGCCAGCCCCCTCCCCCACCGCGTTGCAGAACCAAGGGTGTTTCTGTAGCAAAGCAAACACCTGTCAGGTGACCCCGAGCTGGCATTTCCTGGTGACCTGCCGCCAGCATGTCCCGCGATGGCAGCTGTGACCTGGGATTCTGATTCTCCCTCGGAGCACATTACACCCTGCAGACCACAGACCTGCGGAGAGTCACCGATGGTGATCGGGAACGGCACTCACAGGCCTGGCACCTCCTCCACGGGCCCGGAGCCCTCTGCTCACTGCGGTCCCTCCAGTCCCGCAGAACAGACTGGAACTGGCCTGTAATGCCCATGCACAGATCCTACCGATCCCATCCACATGTGTTGTCCCCAGGGCACAGGCCACACTGGGGGAGCCCCCCGACAGCCACGGGAGCTGAGAGATGGGGCTCAGGAGAGCAAGAAGGCCAGCCAAGGCCAGCTTCCTGGAGGCAGGGGCACAGCCGTCAGCAGCTCTGGGCCCTCCCTCCCGCAGTCCTCTCACCACTCACCCACCCCAGCTGCAGCCTCCACACCCCCTCAGGAGGGCTGAAGATCCTTTGGTGTTCCAAACTGGGGGCTTGCGGCCAACGCGCCCTACTTGGAACCACCACCTGTGCCCTGACACCTCACTCAGAAGTGGCTAAATCATCAGCCTGCGGTGCCCAGACTAGAGGAAGACGAAATTGCGTATCTGATGCATCATCCAGCACTTCTGGGGACTGTGACAAGGCTCAGGTAGAAAAGCCCATCACCCACAGAGGAGCTGGTCAGAGGCCAGAGGCCTGGGTTCCTCAGCAGGGTGCACGTACCCCACCTTCGTCCTCACAATGGGAGCAGCTGGGTGCCGGGCTGACCTGCTCTGAGACCTACTAGACAAACTCTCTGCCTGTCTCCTGGGCATCAGCTCACCCCTAGCTCTTCTGGGGACCTGGACAAGCTGGCATCCGCACTTGCAGAGCTGTGGTTATACAAAGGCGGCGCCCATCTGCGCGAGGGGGCCACACGAGCAGCCACCAGCAGGGCAAGCTCTGCAGCCCAGCGTGCTACTGGCCCGTGTCCACACTGTTGGTCCCTGTGGTTACTTAGCTCTATACACTATAAAGGCCGCACTTTCCTCTTGAGCCTCAGTCCCTTGGGGACCAGGCCACTTTAGCCACTTCCTAGACCATGGTGCTGGCCAGACAGGAGGGGTCATGCACTCTTAGGCAACGGGCCTGGCTCTCTTTTTCTTACTTCCTTCTCCCCTCCCCCAGAGCCTAGGGAGCCTAGAAAGGCCTGCAGGGCTGCAGCCCTCCTCCGAGATGGTTCTCACACGTGTGGCTTCATGCTCAATTCCATCTGCCTCCTCCTGTGACCATCCCAAAGCAGGTATGGAGGCTGACTGGTGCCCAGGAGATGTCCTGCACAGACCCATGGCTCACCGACACCAGGGAGAACCCGTTGGCTGCTCTAGGCCCTGTCCCCACAGTGGAATGCGAGTTGCTGGGAAAGGCACCTCTGTGGGTTTACAGAGCTGAGAGACACGCACAGTGTGGGCTGAAGCTGAGGCTATATGGCCTCAGGACCCAGCAGGGATCTCAGATGAGAGTCCATTCCTCCCTGCTCACACCTAGAGCAGAAGATGCTCTGGGCTGCAGTCCCCAAGTAGTGACCCCAAGGCAAGCCCAGCTCTCAGAGGTGGTGACGGCAGAAGCAAGTACTCAGCCCCCAGGAGCCACCAGCTTCCAGGAGCAAGATCAGGGATCTGGAAAAGCCACAGGTTGGGCACAAAAATCTCCCTCTGCACAGACCCTGATCGTCTCTCTCCTGCCAAGAGTTCCTGACCATCAGCCCAGCAGCTGGACAATCTGGTCATGCTCCCTGGAATCACCCCTTCAGGGCCCAGCAAAGTCAGTGGGCCACAACAATGAGCACTTCAGGAGCCTCATTCTTTGCTGAGCTGAGCCCACCTCCACCGAGCAAGCGGCCTTTGCTGTATTTAATTTGCACAGGCCCTGACTTAGGGGCAAGCTTTCTTGTCCTTCCAAACTGGGCTCAGACCCACCCCTCCAATACCATTCCCTCACTCCCCAGCCCCATGTGTATGGCACCAGCAGCAGTTGGGGTGGCCACAGGAAAAGCTGGTGTGTGGGGACACGCAGTGGGGCTGCAGGATGGGGGGTTCACACGGCCTCCAACTTCTACCCTCAGAGCCAGTGCATAACATCAAGCAAAAGCCAGTAGGTGTGGTGCCCAGAGACAAAAACCAATAGTAGGAAGGACAGTGGGAGCAGAAACGAATAAGTCATCAGAGCTTTCTGAGGGCAAACAAGTGAGGAGTCACCTCTATCCTAGGACTGCCACCTTGAGACATTGTACAGGTATGTGCAGAAAGAGTAGAAAGCCACAGACACACTGGTGCCTTGAATACCACACTTACCTGTGGACCCAAGGATAAATGACCACTGATACCCAGAGTGTGGCGGGGGATGGCTTCCTGCCCTTTAGGTGGATTGACCGCTGCCCTGTATCGCTCATTACTCCTTCCACGCACAGGTGGACTCTCATTTCCAGCTCCTCGACTCTCAAGCTGGCCTGAGTGATCTGCTCAACGGGTATGATGTGGTAGACGTGACACTCTGGGACTTCTGAGGTTAGGTCATGAGAAGTCTCACCCCTGCTTCCTGGGCCTCTTTAGACACACCCTCCAGGAGCCCTGAGCACCCCCGGGAGAAGCCCGTCCACTCAGCAGGTGCTCGGCATGAGTCCAGGTGAGCCTAACCTCACCTTCCAGCATCCACCTCACGTCACCAGATGCAGGATCAAAGCCACTCGAACCCTGCAAACGACCTGTTCCTTAGCTGAATATCACTAACACACCTCAGTCCATGGCTACGAGATCAGAAGAATCACCCGCCAACCCCCACCCAATTGCCTGGCTCACCGGATGGGTTCATGACATGTTTTATCTGAAAAGAAATATGAACCAATCTAAATGAACCATAACCACCCTGGTTTGGATCCCAAGTCAAGCAAACTATCAAAAAATTAATAAAACAAGTGGGGACATATAAACACTGACTAGTTATTTCACGATATTAAAAATACTGTTTTTTCATGGGATAATGGAAATGTTGTGGTTTTTTTTAAATTCTTCATCTTTTTCTTATCCTATAGTTACATATTGCAATATTTACAGATAAAAATTGTATGATTCTTCGAAAACACTTCAAAATAATTGAAGAGGATAGAGATTAAAGGGATTAGAAAAAAGTAAGATTGGCATGTACTGCTAGTTCTTGAGGCGAGGTGGTCAGTGCATCAAGTTCATGACAAACTACTCTCTAATTTGGTATGTTTTTGGTTTGGGGATTGGGGTTTTTTTATATCTCAGGATCATTGAGCAGGTACATGTTTTTAAATTTCCGTGACAAAAAGAGTTTCTTTAGGCCAGGGGTGGTGACTCATGCCTGTAATCCTAGCACTTGGGAGGCCGAGACAGGTGGATTGCTTGAGCTTAGGACTTTGAGACCAACCTGAGCAAAAGCAAGACCCAGTCTTTACTAAAAACAGAGAAAACTAGCCGAGCATTGTGACAGGCACCTATAATCCCAGCTACTGGGGAGGCCAAGGCAAGAGGATGACTTGAGCCCAAGAGTTTGAGGTTGCTGTGAGCTGTGTTGATGCCATGGCACTCTACCCAGGGCAACTGAGTGAGACTCTATCTCAAAAAAACAAAAAGCTTTTTAAAAATAATGCTTACCAATAATTTTCTGTGACATGGAAAATACTCACGATACAACTTTTAGTAGAAAAGGGCAGAAAATAATATCAACACAGTGAGATCCAAGCTATGCCAATCAATATGTTCTATGCCAAAAATACTCAGTGGCTATTTTGGGGAGTGGAATTTTTCTGGCTAAATTTCATTCTTTACATTTTAATTTCCCAACTTTCCACAATGGGTATGTATGACTTGGGTAATTAGGAAAAACATGTATTTATTCTAATTTTTAAGAATAGATAAAGGATGAGCCATTGGAAACAACACTCTTTTTTTTTTAATTTAATTTAATTTAATTTTCTTATTGTTGAATCCTAGCTGAGTACATTAGTGCAATCAAGGGGTACAATGTGCTGGTTTCATATACAATCTGAAACATTTTCATCAAACTGTTTGACATAGCCATTATGTCATTTTCTTAGTTATTGTATGAAGACATTTGTATTCTGCATTTAGTAAATTTTGTCTGAACCTGTCTAAGATGCACCATAGGCGTGGCCCCACCATTTACCCTCCCTCCCCACTTTCCCCATATTCTTATGCTATAATTGGGTTATAGCCTTCATATGAAAGCTATAAATTAGCTTCATAGTAGGGCTGAGTACGTTGGATACTTTTTCTTCCATTCTTGAGATACTTTGCTAAGAAGAATATGTTCTAGCTCCATCCATGTAAATGTGAAAAAGGTAAAGTCTCCATCTTTCTTTATGGCTGCATAGTATTCCATGGTGTACATATACACCAATTTATTAATCCATTCGTGGGTCGATGGGCACTTGGGCTTCCTCCATGACTTAGGAATTATGAATTGGGCTGCAATGAACATCCTGGTACAGATGTCTTTGTTATAATGTGATTTTTGGTCTTCAGGGTATAGACCAAGTAAAGGAATTATAGGGTCAAATGTCAGGTCTGTTTTTAGATCTCTAAGTATTCTCCAAACATCCTTCCAAAAGGAACATATTAGTGGGTATTCCCACCAGCAAGGTAGAAGTGTTCCCTTTTCTCCACATCCACGCCAACATCTCTGGTTTTGGGATTTTGCTATGTGGGCTAATCTTACTGGAGTTAGGTGATATCTCAGAGTAGTTTTGATTTGCATTTCTCTGATCATTAAGGATGGTGAGCATTTTTTCATGTGTCTGTAGGCCGTGCGCCTGTCTTCTTTAAAGAAGTTTCTCTTCAAGTCCTTTGCCCACCCTGAAATGGGATTACTTGTCCTTTGTTGCTAATATGTTTCAGTTCTCTGTGGATTCTGGTTATTAAACCTTTGTTGGAGGTATAATCTGCAAATATTTTCTCCCATTCTGAGGACGGTCTGCTTGCTATACTTAACTACGTTCTTGGCTGTACAGAAGCTTTTTAGTTTGATCAGGTCCCAATAGTGTATTTTAGATACTGCTTCAATTGCCTGGGGAGTCCTCCTCATTAAATATTCATCCAAGCTGAGTCCTTCAAGAGTTTTCCCTGCACTTTCTTCTAGAATTTTTATAGTTTCATGTCTTAAGTTTAAGTCTTTAATACAGTGAGAATCTATCTTAGTTAATGGTGAGAGGTATGGGTCCAGTTTCAGTCTTCTACAGGTCTCCAGCCAGTTTACCCAGCACCATTTGTTAAATAGGGAGTCTTTTCCCTACTGAATGTTTTTAATTGGCTGGAAACAACCCTCTTGAGGGATGTGTACGTAACA
This sequence comes from Arctocebus calabarensis, assembly GCA_963573935.1. Lineage (NCBI taxonomy): Eukaryota > Metazoa > Chordata > Mammalia > Primates > Lorisidae > Arctocebus > Arctocebus calabarensis. Next base: position 23,861 of record CAUYON010087997.1, read on the forward strand.
TTGTCTCAGGAAAGGCCGGTGCCCCCAGTCATCTGAGCACTTAGAATTCAGGCATAAGAGGGTGAGTGGGTCACTCCATTTTTAACATGAGGTGTCATGTCCTAGAACAAAGGATTTCTTTATTTCTCCAAAGTTCCAGTCAGTATTACCAAAGGAATGAAAAAAGTACAATAATTTCACTTATTTGATTTCCCGGATGTCCCCAAGGGAAGAGAGCCTGACAAATGATTATTATTAGGTAATGATTGTTCTAGAAAATTCTATGCCAGAGATGGCTTGGGTGTTTTACCTTTTTGTTTTGGTGAAGGTGTGCTCTAGACTCTAAAGGATTCCACACACTCCTCTCCCATCTTTCTCCACAGGAAAGGGGACCTGGAGTCCCCCCGCGCGGGTGGAACTTGCTGCTGGTGGCTGTCTCCTCAGGTCCTTCCTTCCTCAGAGGCTCAGAGCCCCACCTCCTCCCACATGGGGGGGTTGTTTTCCAGTGGAGAGTCTGTATAGAAGGAATTTTTATGCCCTTCTCTTGAGAGGAACCTTTCTTTAAAATCCTATGAAAGGAATGCAGATAGAGATCTGAGCAAGTCTTATGTTACCCGTCAGCCCAGAAAGCTCCAGAAGGGTTCACAATGTTAAGACAGCTGTCATCAGGTCTTTCCACTCCCACGGACTCTCCCACCCTGCGAAGACCTGGCTGGAGATTGCTTTCTCTGTACTCTCTTGGATTTCTTCCTGGTTTTCTTGTATTTCATTGCTCCTCCTTTTGCTCTCCTGCCTGAGGGTGATTTGACCTTTGTGGTAATTTTTTTTTTTTCTGGTAAAATCTTATGTCGTGACCTTCAGTTGAGAATTTCTTGACTTCCTGCCTGGAGACTATGAGCCCAGCATCGCCAGTTCGCCTCATGTCCAGCGTCTGGACCTCATTCCTTCTCTCCCTGGCGGCGCTCCTGTTCTCTCCAGTCTCCACAAGCCGCCTTCGAGGCCGGATGCCCGGTTTCACCCACGGGAAGACAAAGTCACCGAGACGACTTGCCACAAGAGGAGCACGGTCACACCGGCCCCCCGGCGAGGAGCCCACACTCGCTCCACGTGGCCTCGGGTGCTCCTCGTCCTCGCTGGTCTCTGTCCCCAACCACAGGCCCGTCTGCCATGACCGGATCTGCCCGGGGATGAGTCAAAGTCACCACACCTGGACTGACTTTCAAAGACATTTCACAAGCTAGAATTGCAGTCTACAGGGATCCAGTACACGGAAATCTAAATTTACCCACAAAAGGGGAAAAGCTCCTGTCCCATCAGAAGCAAGGAGCGGCAGCATTCTTCAGCAAACGGAAGAAAAATGGAACTCGCCCACCCAGACAGCTTTAAGGGAAAAGGTCTGAACAGGTGACCGAGACCAGAGCTTCTCCAACTGCAACGAGCATCAGGTCAGCTGAGTAAAACGCAGGAGGCGACTCAGCAGGTCTGGGGAGGCCCGGGGTTCTGCAGCCCGATAACTCTCAGTTGATGGGATGTCGCTGGTCCTCAGAGCCCACCCTTGAGTAGCAATACTTTAGAGCTACCCCGTGCAATGGCCACCAGCAACCTAGCTAGGGAGGCTAACCAGAATCAAAATGTGCGGTGAGCGTAAAGTACACACACGGTTTCAAAGACTCGGGATAAAACCAAGAACAATAAAATGGTTCATTGATTATTTTCTTATTGAACACATGTGAGATGATGTCACAGATATATTGGGTTCAATAAACTATATTGTCAAAATTAATTTCACGGTCCGTATTTACTTTGTTTAATGTGACTATAAGAAAATTGTACGTTCCAAAGTGCTCCGTGTCTCACTACTAGGCAGTGCTGATCTACTAAACTCCTCAAGCTTTATGGCTATAATTCTGGGGAGAACTCTTAAAGATCATTTTATATGCTTGCCTCTTCCTTGAAAACACAGCAATTTATCAGCCTGGCAAAAAGGTCTCTTCCATCCCCTTCTTCTCAGTAGGAAGCAGCAAGAGCTGATCAAAGTCAAACATTTACCTGTCACAAATTGTCCCGCTCCATGACCAAGGCACCCTTTGGCTCTTGGCCTGGTTGCCTTTGTTCTAACATAGCAAATTCTGGGTATGGAATCTCATCCTTGTTAAATGGACCGTCAAGTCCCCTCAACATAATATTATGTGAAGACTGCCTGCCATCCCAGTTTCTGATAAAAGCAGCCATCACAGCCAGAGTCCCAGGCTAACAGTTTGCTTGGTCAACGCAATCCAGTTGGCTTTTTTTCCCCTAATGATCCTTTTTTCTGTCTCTTTCAGTTGAAAGCATCCTTTTTATTAGCAGGCATTTTTGAAATAGAAGGGTTATTTGTTCAAAGCTTTGAGACTGAGGCAAATATTTGTTATAAGGCTCCAAAGGAGTTTGCAAATAATTTCCATCCATGATTTCCAAAGGCGGCTTGTGTAACATTTGTCCAAAGCACGTGGGCTGCTTCCATGAAGCAAGCATTTCCAGAAATACATATTTACTTTGCAGAAGAAAGCGTGCACATTCACCACTCCATTTGAAAACTTCCACATGTCCGCGAAGCAGTTAGGGCCATAAGTAAACACTGCATGGATGGCCCTGGACTCTCCTCGCCTGTTCCTCTGGCGTGCTGCCCGCCTATGATTCGACACCCCTCTGCTTACTGGGCTGCCACCCCTTTGCGTGGGCATCAGTTAAGACTCAGCAAAGGTCAGGCAGAGTTGAGCTCTCTAGGTTCCTAAACACAGGCTGCTCCACAACACTGAAGAACAGAAAAGCCTGGACAGTCCTAGGACTGTGTTATAGGTTGGACTGTGTCTGCAGAAAAGTATGATGAAGTCCTAACCCAACATCCCAGAATATGGCCCGATTTGGACATAGCGTCTTTAGAGAGGTAATCAAGTTAAAATGGGGTAATTAGGACCCTGAACCACTATGACTGGCATCCTTATAAAAAGGGAACATTTAGGGCGGTGCCTGTGGCTCACCGAGTAGAGCGCCGGCCCCATAAACCGAAGGTGGCGGGTTCAAACCCGGCCTTGGCCGAACTGCAAAACAGAAAACTAGCCGGGCGTTGTGGCAGGCGCCTATAGTCCCAGCTACTCGGGAGGCTGAGGCAAGAGAATCACCCAAGCCCAAGAGTTGGAGGTTGCTGTGAGCTATGTGACGCCACGGTACTCTACTGAGGGTGACATTGTGAGACTGTCTCTACAAAAAAAAAGGAAACATTTGGACACAGGCATAAACAAAAGAACTAGTGAGGAGACACAGTTCCCACAAGAGAGGGGTCTAGAACGGACCCTTCCCCCACACCTCTCAGGGGAACGTGGCCCTGCAGAGCCCTTAAATTCCTGTCTACCCTGTGGAACAATGAGCGAGTATGTCTCTGATGTTCTCAACACTCTGAGTTCGGGCACTTTGTTACAGAGTCCCAGGATGCTAATGCAGACTTGAATCCTGACAGTGCCCACCGCTGGTTCATCTGCCATCACTTGGCCCATCAGCCCACTTCAGTTTCCCATTGGGATCTGTGGTCTGGGCCATTTGTAGTCTCCACATCGTAAGAATGTATTCAGTGTAGGTTGCCAAATTTAATGCATAAAAATAGAGGATGCCCAGTTCAAGATGAACTTCAGACAAACGATGGATCAAATTGAACTGGGCACTCTTTGTCTTGCCTGGCAACCCTAGAAAGGGAGCATTTTTGAAATACTTTAAGCTCCCTGGAAAAGACATGTATTTGATGCCACAGGGCAGGCTGGGAGAATTTCCCATGAGGCAGAGCCAAAAGACAGGTCTCGCTATTTGGCACCAGATCACTTCTGCTCCCGGGATGGAGGAGTAGAAACTTAACTGCCCTAGAAGAAAGCTTGAGTCTGGCACTTGCTAAGTGGGTGACTTATTTCTGTTGTTGCATCACACCTGCTACCTCTGCTGTAGTTCAAGATGTAGGATCCATCTTAATGCGTGCCCATGACTGGACTGTCCCACGTGAAGTGAGTACAAAGCCCCCAGAGGACTGAGAACCGGCAGGCCAGCTTCAGGAGCACACCCTACATAGGGCCTTGAACTCAGAAGGACCCCACGTCCAATTCAAAACTCTGCTGTTATCAGACTGAAATTCCTAACAAGTTTTGACTAAGGGGGTCTGCATTTTTATCTTGCATCATCAGATGATGTAGCCAGTCCTGGGACAGGTATACTGAGTAATGCCCAAACTGCTGTGCAGAACGCTTTCATCATTGAGAAATGAGAAACCCCTGAACTCACTACGGGAACGCGAGCCCTTCTGCCCGGCACCTCTTCCCAGCCATGTGGCGTTGTGTGGAGCCACTTCCAGCTTGGCCTCACAGTACCCGGTGTTGAATCTGCCGCCTCTGTCTCTGGCTACACAGGACTGTGGGTCATTTTTTTTTTTTTTTTGAGACAAAGTCCCACTGTGTCGCCCTCAGTAGAGTGCTGTGCGTCACAGCTCACAGCAACCTCCAACTCCTGGGCTTAAGCAATTCTCTTGCCTCCGCCTCCCGAGTAGCTGAGACCACAGGCGTGCGCCACAACGCCGGCTATTTTCTCGTTGCAGTTGTTGTTTGTTGTTTAGCTGGCCCAAGCCAGGTTCGAACCCCCCAGCCTCAGTGTATGTGGCCAGCGGTGTAACCACAGTGCTACAGGCTCCGAGGCAGGACTGTGGTTTTTAAAGGACAATTGTTGCTTGTAGCAACTTGAAGGCTGGAGATTTTCCTGAAACCCCCTTTAAGCAGCAGATTTGGGGTATCTGATTTCCCACCAGTAGCTGACTCCCCAGCTGTGTTTGCGTGGAACCAAACCTCCCTGCTGTCGATTTCTGGTCTCTTCTCCACTGTTCGCCTCCCTTTTCACATCCAGGCTTCAGCTTTCCCGGCTCCTGCCCTAAGTGCCCTCGTTTGTGCCTGACACATCCTTGTCCTTGTCCTTTTCCCGGCTTTAACCCTCCGGTTATTCCACCAGGTCCCCCGCTGACCCACTTTTTGCTCATCTCTCTCGCCAAGGAAGAAGAACCAAAGGATGAAATCCAAATTCCTTTTTCTGCCCATTAATGTGTCTTTGAAAAGTCTTGATAAGGTCACTGAAGCCAATGCTTAGAGGGCAGAAACGTGAAAGCTTGGCTGTCCAGTTCCATCGCTCTCTCCACCAACCTCTTCAGCATTCACACCACTGGAGCATCACAAGAGGAGAGAATTCTAGCTTGGCGTCTCTGCTCTGTAACTTAGGATAAGACACTTAATCTCACAGGATCTTGTTTTCCTCCTGCATAAGAGGGTTAGCTTAGATAATGATCTCATACAAATCTGTAAGTTGAACATCAGAGTTATAATCATTAATTATCCCACATAGCACAGAAGGTGTTTTATAAATCAGATGCTTATGGTCTGTATTAATCAGCAATTGTTGTGATAATGCCACATAACAAACAACCCTAAATCTTACAGCCTAGAACAACAAACATATATTTCTGGCTCACTCTTTTTCTGTAGGTTGGCCGGCTCTGGTGGGCTGCATGCCTCTTCTGTTCTTAGGGCCAGGCCAACCCACCAGCTGCTACGTGGGGTGTGTTCTTCTTATAGAGAATGACAGGGACACGGGGAGCCAGGCCAAATCACACCAGCACCAGCACAGCCTCTGCCTGTCTGACATCGACTCACATGGCATCAGCTAAAGCAAGTCACATGGCTACGTCCAACATGGAAAGGGAGTCCATGGCCACCTCCCAGGAAAGGGAGAACTGTGGGAAAACACAACCACTGTCCACCGCATCTGGGCTCTTCAAACATTCTACATTTTTAATAATTAAAATGAAATCCACATAATGTAAAATTAACCATTTTCAAATTTGCCTCATCTGGACACTTCATATAAATGGGATCTGTGGTCTTTTATTTCTGGCTTCCCTGGCCCTGCATTACGTTTTGAGCTCCAGCCATGTTACAAAGGACGCTGTGTCAGTATGTCATTTTTTTCTGTGGCTGAATAATAAAGTATAGATAGACTCTATTTTGCTCACCCATTCTTCTGTTGATGGGCATTTGGGTTGATTCTGCCTTTTAACTAAATAATGCTGCTACGAACGTTGGCATACTACTAATTGTTGAGTACTTGTTTATAATTCTCTTGGGTATATACCCAGGAATGGAAATACTGCCCATCCTCATCATAATTATCCGCTCATTTTTTCAGCCTTTATCCTGAACTTTTCTACTACAGATGAAGGGTAAGTAAACTTTTTGTAAATTAGTAGATAGTAAATATTTTAGGCTTTGCAAGTCATATGGTCTCTGTTGCAACTACTCAACTTTGCCTTTGTAGCATGAAGCAACCACAGATAATCCATAAAAAGTTTACTTTGTTTCAATAAAAGTTTGTTTACAAAAACAAATGACAGGCAGGTTTGGCTGAAGCCTGCCAGCCCCCGCCCTGGGACAAGCCTCCCGAGTGCTACATGTCACGGAGGACGCGTCTCCTCCAGCCCCGCAAGAGAAATGGACGGAGCTGTGGAGCTGAAGCGTTGCCTTTAAAACCTCCTGCTCCTGGAACATGTGCAGTACCTGGCATGCTTCTGCCGTGAGGAGCTGAGCCGTGCCGGCTGCTGGTTTTCAGAGAGCGAGGCTGCCACTTTCCAGGAGGTTTGGAGGATGAAAGGCTGAGGAATGCTCAGACCAGTCCCTCAGTGTCCTTCTAATATTTACCTTTTCTGAGATTTATCAGGGGAGAATGGGTCACTCACGGCCAAAAACTAATTCATCTAACAAGCATTTATTAAGCCCTTACTGCATGCAGGCATTATGCTAAATCCTGGGCATTCAAAGCGATGCATTCCAACAAGTTTTCTTAGGAAAGCTGACTTGTATACCTCCAGTGAGGGGGAGCTCATTACCTGTACAGGGCGCCCCCCCCCCCAGCTGGACAGAAATACCTCCACTTCACCAGCATGATTATAGACCGTCCTCCAAATAGACAAACATCAATGGCACCCCCTCCATACACAGACACAAGGAAGCAGTAAGCAAACAAAGGAACAGCCACTGCCGCTTTTATCATTCCTGCCACTTCTAAAAAGCAGAACAAGGTCAACTGTACATCCAGGGACATCTTGATAAATTCCCCAATTTGGGTAAAGTTGACAACCAAATTTTAAGGAGCTGCTTCCCATTACAAAGAGCACATTTGGAAAGGAGATGACGGAAACGCTTCACTTAAAACACAGTTTCCAGAAAAGGCACGTGAGAGTCTGGACAGCACAGGCCTGGGGTCCTGGCAGTTCTGGGTTTCCAAGTCTGCTCTTCGCCCTGTTCGCTGTGGGCCCTGGGCGTGTCACTCCTCAGAGGAGGCAGAGTTTCCTCCACTGTAACAGCTGGTCATACAGTGTTGGCTTCACGGCGTGGCGGGGAGATGGAATAAGACTCTCCATGTCAGGGGCCACATGGAGCCAGCTACGAGCTGTCAGTAGGTCGGGTGGCTTCCCCAGCTGGCTGCTGTCTTGCAACTAAATACAAACTGTGCAGGCCCCGGCCGCAGAGACCCCGTGGAGACTGCTCGGAGGAGCCGTAAGGGGCAAAAGATTAGGTTGAAGGAAAAAACATCAAGTCTGGAGGAAATGGAAGCAGGCAGAGATCAGGCGGGAGAAAAGGGAGAGAGCCCATGGAGGCGCCTGAAAGCAGAAGCCACTAGGGGCAGGTCTCTCCACCCTGTCAGAGACCCTCCAAAAAAGTATGTGGCCGTGCCGCAGGCCCCGTCGCTTCCTGCCACACCTGCTGAGTCCTGTTCTCAAGCTGCAGTCTGAGGTCGCAGCCCACTAATGGGTTATGATATCCATTCAGACGGCACAGCCAGCAATAGATAGAATGGCTCTGAGAATGCAGCTCGTCCAGGGGACGCATTGAATTGTGTTAATCCTTTCCAGGAATCCATACATGCTTATCCTGGGCTGGTATCTACAGATGGAAACAAACACACTTACATAAACTAGAATGGGCCTCATCGGCGTGCAGTGTGCACAATGTATGTGAGGGGTATTGCTTGGATAAACCAATTATATGGTTATAGCCACACATAGATCTTTATATAATGTATATATACATACGTTCACACACACACACATACGTATTTCACTAAACTGTTTTTGGTTTTATGTGTTTGACTACACATATACACAACAGGAACCGGGTCTTGCTGGGAGTCACGTCAGGAGTGAAGGTCCCTGTGTGCTGCATTCTTCAGGAACTGCTGAGGGCTCCTCTGGCCACATAAGGAGAAAGCCTGTGGTCCCCTCTGTGGCCCTGCTGTGCTTCCAGGGATTGTGGACGGGGCAGGAGAAGTCCAAGGCAGAGCCAGTCAGCAGGTGCTGCCCATATGGAGAGCAGTGGATGTTACCTTATTTCCTGAAGAGACCAGGGCATGAAATTAATTCTCCCTGGAACAATTACATTCCATTTGAACCAATGTTAGAAAGGGAGAAGAGAGCTCTAACAGGTCCTGATCAGCGCTGCTTTGCCTCCATGAGATTTCCCAGGTCCCCAAGGCAAAAGTCAGAAGACAAGCTTGTACCCAAGGAAGTTCTGAATTTTCTGTAAAACTAAGTCAGAAGCTCAGGAAGCAAAGACTAGAATATTGATTCTTGCAATGCTCAGCACAGATAATAGCACCGAGGGGTTATAAACTGCAGCAAATCCCCCTAAAATCCCCACCCAGAGAATACAATCCCTGTTTTATAACACTTACAAAGAGATTCCAAAATATTCATTCTAAAAATACATTATAAGAAACAGTTCTAGTCACCAAACAGCTTGTTATGTGTACAGCAAAACATCTGAGTCCCAGAGCCCCAGGAAGATGCCATCTCTGGCCACAGTGATCAGGAAAGTGGGGTCCCATGAAGCCAGCATTAAAGGCTCCCTCTCAATTCCAGCCCATCCATCAGGCTGGGAGTTCTGTGATTTCAGTCTTTACGTCTTCCTTTTTTGAGAGGCTTGATTTTCCCTAACTCACAAAGAGTGGACCTCCTTTTAAATTAATTGTTAAGAAAATCAAAATTGGTCAGGCACCCATAGCTCAGTGCTTAGGGTGCCGGCCACATGCTCCAGGGCTGGTGGGTTTGAACCTGGCCTGAGCCTACTAAACAAAAGACAAAAATAAAAATAGCCGGGCATTGTGATGGGCGCCAGTAGTCCCAGCTACTTGGGAAGCTGAGGCAAGAGAATCACTTGAGCCCAAGAGTTTGAGGTTGCTGTGAGCTATGACACCACAGCACTTTACTCAGGATGACAAAGTGAGATTCTGTCTCAATTAAAAAAAAAAAAAAGAAAAACACTTGGTTGTTCAGTAGAAATCACAAATGCTTTCATAAAACACAACATTTTCCCCTAAATCTCGGAGTAGGGTCTATATCCAACACCGAGGTGAAATTAGAGTATGTGTCAGAACCGTATCTAGAGTTTACTACAACATGCATTCAAAAGAACAGCAAAAGTTTTTAAAATATTTGGATAACTATAGGTCAGTGTAATTGATCTCCTTTGTAATCTAGAGTATTTCATATATATAATTAAAAGCATTCTCCTAACAAGAGGTTCCCAGAGGTCAGGGCCCCCAAGGAGGGAAGAACTCTAATCTAATCTGAAGGTCAGCTCGTGGAGCTGAGGACACACACAGGGGACCCCAAACCAAGGCCGCCCACCCACACTGCATGAGGGGGGTGCGAGGAGATGCCTGCTTCCCAGGCATCCATCAAAATCTTCGCCCATTCACACTTATGACAAGTAACTAAAAGCTTTTCTGTGGAGTAGAGATGGCTGGTTACAAGTAAGTTTTATTCCCACGCAGCAGTTTATAAACAGGTTGCAAGCCATGACGCTAGGGCCCTATAACTGCTAAGCTGGCAAGCTAGGTATGTTGTCATTTTTTAAATAATGAAGGTGAACTCAAATAAATTCAAAGGCTTGCCCAGAGTCACTCAATCCATCTGCTGACGGTAGAGTGAACCTCAAGCCTGTCTTCCCCCCGGGAGCCTTGCACCAATCACCTGCTAGCTGGCGCCTGCACCCTGTGCTGGCCACACCCCACCCTGCCCCCAGCTCCTGCCCAGCCCTCGAGGCTGAACTTAAGTGCGTGGGACCTCGTGTAACAACAGTCACTAGAACAAATGTGTACTTGCTTATTGGCCTGGGAGTCCCTGGGTGCCTCACAAATGAGAAGTGCCATACCCCCATCTGCTGCCCAAGTGCCACTGTTGACTATATCACCACAGGCCATGTTAGGGCAAGCGATAGCACCAGTGGTGACGATGTGTAGGGAAGCTCACGCCAGCCACCCACACGCTCCACAGTGCCTGTAATAGTGCACAT
>CAUYON010088001.1:0-99506 GCA_963573935.1 Arctocebus calabarensis
GGGCACCTGTGGTCCCAGGTACATGGGAGGCAGAGGCAAGAGACTCGCTTGAGCCCAGGAATTGGAGGTTGCTGTGAGCTGTGATGCCACAGCACTCTATCCAGGGTGACAGCTTGAGGCTCTGTCTCAAAAAAAAAAAAAGGAATCCATATGCTAGGTTACAGTAACAATAATGCTTACTTTCAAGTGCTGAGATTCTTTTTTTCCTCCTTGGTTCTTAACTCTCTGCATATAACATATATCATTGTTTTCAACACAAACATTTACTTGGAATATAAGATACATACAGACACATGCCCGAATTGTGCGTATACAACTTTCTGGGTTTTTTCCCAAAGATCAATAGGGCTATTCTGTTAACCCCTAGATAAGGCAAGCTGAGTGTTCCCAACAGCCCAGATGCTCTAGTGTGCCCTGTCCCAGGCATGAGTCCCCAAAGGGGACGCCTCTGCGGTGGCTTTGGAAGGCCACCTGTGCAGCCTCCCTTCCCTGAGCGTCCGAGTTTGTGAGCCGCCAGTTTTCTTTGCAAGGTGCCCACTGTGTCATCTGCGTGGAAGGCAGTGAGGGACTGGTAAGGGCTCCAGCCCGTGCTCGCGGGGCCTGCTTGCCCCCCTTTTCTTCCACTCTTCTCCCATCTTCCCATCTGGCTCTGGGGACCCCACGCTCCAGCAGCAGCGTCGTAGACTGTTCAGGAGTTCACACAACTGCATCAGGTCAGATGCCCGGGATAGGCCCTTTCGAGTCTGCTGGACAGGACTGACCCGTGTAACGGGTAGGATATTGTACCGATGGCAACTTCTCTCCTTGGGTTTCTTGCTGTGCAGGAAGCCAGCTGTCATGTAATGAGGTCATTCAACCAGCCAGGTGAAGAGCTCTACCAGCATCCAGAACTACCCAGCTAAGCCCACTCCCAAATTCCTGACCTACAGAAACTGCATGAGCTAGGAAACATTGCTTGGTTGGTTTTGGAGGAGGGTATAGTCTTACTCTGTCACCCTGGGTAGAGTGCCGTGGCATCAGCCTAGCCCCAGTTTTGACTGGAATACGGGCTCTCCCTCCACCTCTTTCAGATTTGTCCTCCTGTCAAATAGAGGTTGACCTCCCTAGGTGCCAGGAAGGGTTCTCAGTGCCAGCATAAAATGGTAAATCAACAGACAAAAATCCCTGCCCTCGCAGAGTTGACATTCTACTATTGCCTGATACCTGCTATTTTGAGAGATCATCCATCTATTCCCTGTCAATGCTCACAATTTCCCATGAGATCTAATTTATTATTGCTCATGGCAGACCCTTGCAGATTTTTTTCTGCACTTAGTTGCAAGAAATGAATTCTTTGTGGTTTGGGTAGAGATAAGCAGCCCCCATTCCAGTGTTCTAGGGCTGGACGAATGAAGTAGGTAGGAACACTTCCCTGGGAAATCTCATCTCCAGGCCTGGCCAGAGTCCTCTCTGCGGCTCAGTTGATCATAACCACCGGCCAGGCTTGATCTCTCCCTGCCAAGATCTAGTCACTAGCAGCTAATTTGCACGCTGTCCCTTTCCCTGGGAATAGTGTTACTTACTGTTTTCCAGGCCCTGGGTTTATTTGCGCGGAAGATGAACATCTTGCAGAAGTGACTCACCTACTTTTCTATTTTCCATTTCCCTCCCTTCTGCTTCCTTTTCTCATCTCTCTGTTTTTCAGTAAACATGTACTGAGTACTGTTTTAGTTTGACATTGAGGTTACAAATTACCATAAACTCAGAGGCTTCTGTATTGCACAATCCTGTGTTTATTGGCTCTGTTTCCATGGATCAGGAGTCTGAGTTTAGCTGATCCTCTGCCCAGGGTCTCATGAGGCCGGCTGAGATGTGTTTTCATCTGGAAGCTTGAGTGGGGAAGAATCTTCTTCCAATCTCATTCAGATTGGAGGCAGAACTTCTTTCCTTGTGGCTGTGTGACTGAGGGCCCCAGGTTAGGGCTAGCTGTGGCCAAGGATCCCCCTCAGCTCCTAGAGGCTGAACATGGTTCCTGGCCCACTCATAACATGGTACTGTCTTCAAAGACAGAAAGGGAGAATCTTTTGGTCCAGCGAGTTAGGACGGAGTTTTCTGCACTGTTACCTGACCTAGAAAATGACTTCATCACCTTTGCCATATTCTGCTGGTTTAATACAAGTCATAGGGTATGCTAATACTCAAGGAGAAGGAATTATCATTACACAAGGGTATGACTCCTCGCAGGGGGTCACCTAAGGTGACCTTAAGATGATCTCAATGAGCTGCACATTGTGAATCAGGTGTTATGTCGTACCCTGGAGAATACCAAAGTACAATAGTGGTATGCCCTCTGCCTTCATGGAGCTGTAACTCTTACCAACTTGAACTTGGAGATTGCAAATTATGTAAACCGACGCAATGCTTCCCACTCCCGTTTGTTTGTTTTCCTCTAAGTTAGTTTGCATTGTTGACAGCCAAAAGAATCCTGACTGATATAACTTCATTTTGCTAATAAGAAAAATACGTAGGTAGTGGAAGCCAGGACCCCAACGTAGGGCTCTTTCTCTAGTCCAATAATGATTGAACGGGGTAAGGCTTTGGGGTGAATTCTCTCTCTCTCACCCTCTTTTTTTTTTTTTTTTTTTTTTTGGCAGTGTCTTGTTTTATTGCTGAGAAAACACAAAAGAATTTATGAAATGTATTTACTATTACTTTCTGAATATCAAACTCCAGGAGTGGGCCCCCGGACAGGTGTATTTTCAAAAAGTCCCACAGGTGGGTCTGATGTGCACCTCTGTTGCATGGAGAAAAACATTTTGGAAGTGAGTTATCAGATTTGATGTGGACCCCTGTAAAATTTGCCCCCCCACCTCTGCCTCAGTTTCACCATTGGAAATGACTTGACTTAGCTAATGACTGACTCCAGCTCTATCGGATGAAGTCTTATTTACCTTCAAAAGCCAGAAAAATGACTGGTCATGTGACAGGTAGTGGATAAATGTTTGCTGGATCAGTGAATGAGAGTGGAGATTGAGATCAATTAGCCACGTACCCTTGACCGAACGCTAGGTGGCAGGAGGCTCACGCCAAGCCCACCCTGGGTATCTGGCTGCCTGGTCTGGGCGGCGGATTGGAAAGGAAGCTTCATGAAGGAACTTTGAATCTTCCCTTCTAGGCTGGGGCTTGTCATGGCTATATGGGGCAGGGGTGTAGAAGGCGAGACTCTCACAAAAGCCCTCACACTTAGACTTTTTACCTTATTATCAAATAAATGTATTTCCATTGTTAAATTCACATAGTATTGGAAAAACTTTCATGCAACTGTGAATCAGTATATTTTTATAAAATTAGTGTTTCTTATTTATGTGTTTATTATCAAATAAATGTATTTATTATCAAATAAATGTATTTCCATTGTTAAAGAAATTCATATAGTATTGAAAAAACTTTCATGCAACTGTGAATCAGTATATTTTTGTAAAATTAGTGTTTCTTATTTAAAAAGAAAAAAAGGAAGGACGATCTCAAAACAGAAGTGGCAAGGTCCTCCCCACCCCCCAGAGACTTCCTGCACCCCTGACCTACAGAGCCAGGTGTGGGTGGGACAGGGGCCCCTCAGGGTAAGGTGGGTCTGAGCCACTGGTCAAAGAGCTCATTTTCACCACAGGAGGAACCCAGCTCTCAACCAGGGATCTTCAAAGTTCAGCAGCAGCATCTGGGGCTGGTAGGCATCAGAACACAGATTTCTGGGGATTGCATCAGAACACTGTGAGTGCTTCAGTCTGAAATTGTGTTGCTTTTCCCAAGCTTCACTTGTTTCTCATATACAGTTGAAGTTGGAGAATTACTCCCTGAGGATTTGTCAGTAGCTTTTCTGGGGCTCTCAGCAGCTCTTTTGGTGGTCCAGAAATCTTCATTCCTTTCCAGTTTCACACACACCTGTATACATGCACGCACACCTGTCCACATGTACACACACACATGCATTTTTTAATCTTCTGAATTACATGTATGATGATGCATTTTCATTGTACAAGTCCCCAGATTATAAAAATAGCATAGGCAATAGAAATCCTCTATCCCAGCACAGATCAGGGAAAGCTACTCTTCGTAATTGGCATGTTTTACTGCCTCCCATCCTGACCCATCTCCACAGGTCTGAAGTAAAACATGGCAGGCTTTTCTGCCAGTAAAGCTGCATAAAAGCAAAATGGGGAGCTTGAACCATGTAGTAAATGTCTGATGGCTTCTTTATGACCAAATGCATTTTTTGTTTCCTAGAGAAATCATGTTTTGGTCGATCCAAAGGGATTTGCAGCACTGTGGGATCAACTTATTTCCTCCTGGAATTGAGTGGGGGCTCAGGTGCTTGTTTCAGGATTTTTAAGGAGACACCACAGAATCCACAAGGCAGGCTGAGTTATCGCACTAGCAGGTGTTGCTGGGAAACACTCCAGAGCCCAAGTTCAAGGACTTCTGGAATCTATGTTTTGTGTTATAGTTTGTGAAATATGCATTTGTCATTGCGATCTTTTGAGATTTCCTGTCCTTGCTAAAGCTGAAACTGTCCAGCCACGCTCATAGTTGATGGCGTATGAGCTCACTTCATGAGCTAAATGCTTTATGTACATGATCTCGATTAATTCTTATGATAGCTCGTGGCTATTATTAACCTCATTCTACATATTAAAAAGGTGGCACGGTTACGTGAGGTTAGGACAAGCCTGCCCGAGGACCCATAGGTAGTAAATTAGCAGTACATCTGGGATTTGTGAAATCTATGTAGTCAAAAGTCTAGTGAGGTGATTTTCAACCAGTGTGTTGTGAAAGGATCTTAGGCATGCCTTAAAAATTTTTAAAGATCATTCATTAAATTATTTTCAATGGAAGTTCAAAGCACAGTATGTGTATTTTTCTTTCTTTCTTTTTTTTTTTTTTTTTGGACTACCTAATTTAAGTGTATCATAGAAGTTTACCTATAGGTTTGAGTGCTTCATGAGATTTTTTTTAAAAAGTTGAAAAACACTTGTCTGGAGACACGTCTTTAATCGCTGTAGTACACCAGGCAGTCACCTGTTTTACTGTTTATCAATGGAGAATCACGGTCAATATTTGCTATTTTTCCCAGTGCTGTGCTTGTTGTAAAGGGTCTCATTTAATTCTTTCGACACCATTGCAAGGTGGGTGGTATTCCTATTCTGTAGTTAAAGGAAATATGGATTTGTCATTGTGATCTTTTGAGATTTCCTTTCCTTACTAAGGCTAAAACTGTCCACCTATGTTCATGGGTTGATGGAGTATGAGCTCACTGCATGAGCTAAATGCTTTATGGTCTTAGAGAACATAGTAGGCAGAAATCTAATTACAGCCTACAAAGAACTCTTTTTTTTATAATTTAATTTTTCTTTCCTTTTTCTTACAGATCATTATGATGGTATAACCTTGATAGAAAGAAATCTAATTGTCTATTTAGGAACCAACATTTCTAGAGTAGTCTAGGCAGAATTCTATGTGATTCTTCCAACCCCTCCGCTATTATTCATATGTTCTTGTATCTGTACCCTTGTATAATCCTTTGAATGTGGGTAGAACCAGTATATGACTAAGGTGAGGGGATTTTGCAAATGTATTTAAGGTCTCTAATTTGTCTAATTAACAGGAAGATTATGCCATGTAGACCCGTCCTAATCTGCTCTATGGAAGAGGGTCCAGGCCTTCTTCCGAGAAAGAAAATATACTGTTACTTTGTGAGATGCTTGTAAGCACGTGAGCTGGAAGAGCCCCCAGGTTCTAGAAGGGAACGCGGCCTGCTGACACCTTGATTATGGCCCTGGAGACCCTCTCCAAGGAAGGGACCCTCCTGCAAGCCACGTCTGGATTTCTGACCCATGGAAACTATGAGGCAGTCAGTTATGTGTGTTTTTTAGGCCCCTAACTTTGAGACAACTTGTTTTTGGAGCAACAGAAAGACAATGCAAAGAGCTTTTCTCATTCCCCGGCCACCTTGGCGGCTGGTCTCGGTTGGGGGCTGTCCTACCCAGAAGGCAGGAAGATGGTGACAGCAAAGAAGAAGAAAAAGTTGCTGGAGTTGATTAACTCAACCTTCAGCTCTTTATGAAAAGTGGAAAGTGTGTGCTGGGGTATAAGCAGACTCTGAAGATGTTCAGATGAGGCAAAACGAAATTGCTCATCCTCAACGACTGCCCAGCTTTGAGGAAATCTGAAATAGAGGTCTATGCTGTGCTAGCCCAAACTGTGTTCACGACAGTGGCAATGATACTGAATTGGGCGCAGCATTCAGGAAAGGCCACAGAGTGTGCACACTGGCCATCGTAGCTCCAAGGGACTCTGATACCGTTAGACTGGGGGGAAAGTAAATCGCATACATTTTTGTTTTAATAAAACTTGCTAGAGCTCGTTTTAAAAGAAAGTAATGTAAACACTTTCTGTGAATTACCCAAGGTCACACCCTACGGCCAAGCAGCCGAGGCTCCGGATTTTGAATGCTCATAGCTCCAGAGACCTGGAGGTTTATTCAACAACCACACCCTACACTTGGTGCACTGCATGTGGGCTGTGCACGGTCGAGATGTGCTAAACACGGGAAGGGGGTTTGAACCCTGGTCTGTCTGGCTCCGAAGATTTGTCCCCTTTCATCACATCATACTTTTCCTTTTTAATCTTCATATTACAGTCCATGTTCTCGGCCAGAGTTCTTTGTCTGTGAAGCAAGAATCTCTTAGCTTTGAACCTGATCTTCCATTCATCAATGAATCTGCAAATATCAGCTGAGTGTGACTACATGCCCTGTCTCACTTGGGAAAACAGGGAATCTATGAGCTCTTGCCAGGAAGTAGATAAGTTTTGTTTGAAAAGAAGATAGAGGACTATGGCGTGGTTATGATTACAGGATGGGGGTGTGTTCAGGGGGTTCAGTGTGCGTCCCAAAGTGCAGGCTGTGGCGCCTCTAATCTGCACGCCAGAGATCAGCTATGCACTGAGAAAATGATGTGTTATGTGTATAGCTGTCTCTGTGTGGCTGTTGCAGGAATATTTAGTCATGTATGCTTTAGGGTGAAAAATCTCTGCTGGGCTGAAGATTTTCTTTTTTCTTTTTCTTGGTTACATATTTACTATTTATTTATTTATTTATTTATTTATTTATTTCTGAGACAGTCTTACTCTGTCACCCTGGGCAGGGTCATAGTTCACAACAACCTCAAACTCTTGGGCTTGGGCAATCCTTTTATCTCTGCCTCCTGAGTAGCTGGGACTGCAGGTGTGCACCACAACGCCAGGCTAGATTTTGTATTTTTAGTAGAGACGGAGTCTCACTCTTGCTCAGGCTGTTCTCTAACTCCTGAGCTCCATCATTCCCCTCGCCTCAGCCTCCCAGAGTGCTGGGATTTTAGGTGTGAACTACGGCACCCAGACATATTTTCTTTCTACTGATGACCTTCTCAGAGCTGTTCCTTCCTTTGTAGCTGCTTTGGTACCTGCACTCAGTTCCCATGGAGGCTTTTATCAGAGAATCCAGGGGTGCAATCTGGGGAATCCTGATCCTGGCTCATCTAGGGCATCGTGTGTGAATGAAATTATATGCTCTGTGGTTTCTGGGTTTGGTTCCTTTTGATGAGCACCTGATTCTAAAGTTTCCTTGGTCTGGTTGGTTTTAAACCCCAGGATACATCTGAATCTCTTGGCAGATTTTATTAAAATGCAGTTTTCCAGACTCTTCCCTTAAAATTTTTATTTTAGTTGGTCTGGGATGGGAATCAAACATCTACCTATTTGTTAAGTTCTCTGAGTGATTCTGGCACGGGTGGCCCAGGGAATACACTTTGAGAACTCCCGGCTTAATTCAAGGCCCTCATTTTTTTTTTTTTTTTTTTTTTTTGAGACAGAGCCTCAAGCTGTCACCCTGGATAGAGTGCTGTGGCTTCACAGCTCACAGCAACCTCCAATTCCTGGGCTCAAGCGAGGCTCCTGCCTCTGCCTCCCAAGTAGCTGGGACTACAGGTGCCCACCACAACGCCCGGCCATTTTTTGGTTGCAGCCGTCATTGTTGCTTGGCGGGCCCAGGGGCTGGATTCGAACCCGCCAGCTCAGGTGTACGTGGCTGGCGCCTTAGCCTGTTGAGCCACAGGTGCGGAGCCAAGGCCCTCATTTTCTATAGGATGGTTGAGGCTCAGGGAGGGAAAGTGGCAAAGTTCCATCCGGGCTTATCCAGGTTTGAGACTTTGAGGTTCAGTCTGCTCCGTGTGATCGGACCCAGTGCTATGGGTTCAACCCACCTGTGGGTTCTTCATAGTAGTCTGCTGTGTACCTCGGTGGATTCACTGGCATCTTTCTAGGACTCCTATCCTTATACCACTGTTGCAGGAAGACGAGGCTCACTGGAGAGAAAGAGCACCCACACACTGTATGTAAGAGGAAAAAGGCTTTTATTCAGCAAACAGCATAAAAGAATTCAAAATGGCCACGCTCCCCAACTGGCTTGGTCTTTCCCTTTTTATCTCTAGTCAAAAAGTTCCAACCGATGGATTCCTTTCTCATTGGTCAGTTTGAATCAAGCGGGAGAAGCTGTTCCAGCCCCCACAGAACTACAGGATTTCACAGAAGTCACGTCTACAGATTCCTAAGGGTCACCATGGAGAGGACCCTGCAGGTGTATCCTTGGGGTCTCCTGGAGAAGACCTCTGTTCTCTGAGACCTCACCCTTCCCGGGTATCTTCTCTCATCACCACTCCACCAAGTCCCCCAAATTCTGAAGTGACCAGAGGGTATGGGGCATGTAGACCTTTGTGGAAGATTCTGGAAGCTCTGGATCCCACTGGTGTAGGTGAACCCCTTGGGGTTGTGATTAATAAGCCACATGTCTTCGGGACTGGGGGGTTGTAGGTTTTGGGCCCTGCCAGGGATAAGGTTTCCAGATTCAGCAAAGACAAATACAGGATAGAAGGCCACTGACACTGGAATTTCAGCGGAACGGCGAACAATGTTTTGGTATAAGTATGTATCATGAAGTATTTGGAACATATCTGTCTGAAATTCCAGTGTAGCTGGGTATTTGGCATTTTTGCTGGCAAGCCATTCACAGGCTGCCTCTTTTTTATTTTCTGCAGGGCAGCTTTGCTTAGTAAGAGATTGATAATGGTTGAACACATGAGCTCTTGAGGCAGATGGTTTGGGGTCTCAATCCTGGCCATGTACGTAGGTGGCTATGGAAACAGGGTGAGTTAATTCAGCTTTCCTTGCCCCAGTTGCTTCCTCTGTGGTGAGAGAATTAAATACAATAATCCATGCAAGTTGCCTAGCAGGGATCCTTCCTTGCGGTAACTGATAAGTAAACATGTTACTGGGGATTTTTTTGGCCAAGGCTGGGTTTGAACCCACCGCCTCCAGCATATGGGGCCAGCGCCCTACTCCTTTGAGCCACAGGCACCACCCTTACTGAAGATTTTTAAGTGCCACAGTTAAAAATTCAATGAGGGTGACTGTAGTAGCTGGTGCCACTGAAGGTTAGCGCTTTCAAAGTACTGGGACAATGATGGGAGTCCATTTGGGGGATATTATCTCAACTTGGGGGCTGCAGGCGCCCGGTAGCTGGAAATGGGTTATTGGAGTGGTAGACAGATGGTTTTTCTTTCCATCTGAGTCTTCTGGTGTGGAGAAAAATAAAACTTCTGTCCCGATGAGTCATTGTTGAACCTGGATTTAGCCAGCATTTAAATAGAAACGGCTGGCTATAGGAAATATTGTCACCACCTAGAAGTGAGATCAATTTCAAAACTGTTGTGAGCAAAGTGGATTTCTTATATGTGAAACTAAGCTATTAAGTTTTATGCGCTGGCACGGCTTCTCTGCCAAGAGCTCTCCCCCCACCCCCCAAATCAGACTGCCCTGGCTCCCTGCCTTCCCCAGTTACAGCTGCTCACCAGATTATTTCTATAAGGCTTATCTGCTTGAGAGAAGATTTCCCTGAAGCTAAGTGCCCTTACCACGGGGGTACATATATTAAAGAGCCTTGGATCCAGCAGTGAGAAGGCTATTTTTTCCCCCAATGTTCTTTAAATCTTGATTGTAGTATGAAGGAGGTAGTTTAAATTTGATGTCACCATGCCTTTTAAAATCTTCTTAAAACATGCAATTCTCTTTTTTATTAACAAAGAAACTGGCTTCAAGCTTAGAAACTTCAGTAGGCAACAGTTCTTCACTAGACCCTAATATCTTTTGTTACATTAATTGTGCTACCATTTTGAGTAACTTTTTGTTTCAATATAATTTCCAACTTACAGAAAAGTTGCAGACATTAGGGTGGCGCCTGTGGCTCAAAGGAGTAGGGCGCTGGCCCCATATACAGGAGATGGTGGGTTCAAACCCAGTCCCAGCAAAAAAAAAAAATGTTGCAGACATTATGTAATGAACCCCCTTGTACCCTGTGCACACATTTGCCTACTAATTACATTTTGTCCCATTTGCTTTATAATTTTCACTCTCTTTCTTTCTGTCTGCATTATTATTATTATTATTTGAACTCTTAGTGAATGAATGCTGAAGACATGATTTGATACCTAAGTACTTAAGTGCAGATTTCCTGAGAAATTCTCTAACATAGAGACAATACAGTTATCAGATTCAGGCAAAATAATATAATATACAAGCTATAATAATACAAGCTACAAAATAATATTAGATACAATCTATAGGTCATATTCAAATTTCACCAGTTGTTTCAACAATGTTACTTTTTTTTTTTTTTTTTTTTTTTTGAAACAGAGTCTCACTTTGTTGCCCTAGGTAAAGGGCTGTGGCATTACAGCTCACAGCAACCTCAGACTCTTGGGCTTAAGTGATTCTCTTGCCTCAGCCTCCCAAGTGGCTGGGACTGCAGGCTCCCATGACAACGCCTGGCTATGTTTTGTTGTTGCAGTTGTCATTGTTGCTTAGCAGGCCCGGGCCAGGTTCAAACCCCCCAGGCTCGGTGTATGTGGCTGGTGCCGCCCACAACAATGTTTCTTATTCCTCCTCTTCACCACTCTGTCCAGAATTTAATTCTGAATCACGCATTGTATGTATTTAATTGTCCTCTCAGCTAGTCTCTTATAATCCATTTCTTTAGCTTTCTTGATCTTGCTATTTTCAAAAGTACAGGCCAGGTTAGTGGGGCATTTTCTTAGAATGTTCCTCAGTTGGGGTTTCTCTGATGGTGCAGAAGCACATATTGTTTGCCCATGTTGGTGACCCTGCCTTTGATCACATGGGTAAGGTGTTCAGGTTTCTCAACTGTAGGGTTATCACTTTGCAATTTGTAATTAATTTGTGGGAACCTATCTTGAGATGAGGAAAAGAACTTGCTTCTCATCAGACCTCTATCTGCTACTTAGTTGTCTAACTCCATCATTTCTTTTGTATTTATTTGTTGGCATTGGACTGTGATTATTTATTTTTTTTACTGGCAGGTTGGTGGGTTTTGATTTTATTCATGAGTTATAATCCATTGTTATTACTGTGTGTTTTGATGCTCAGATTGCTTCATATTTGACCATTGAATGTCCCTAACCTGGTTCCATTGTATTAGTGTTTATTATGATTGCTTTATATTTATGGCAAATAGTATTACTTATGTTAGTAACAGGATCAAAAAGTATATTTATTGTTTTAAAAATGAGTTGATTTAACGAGAAACATTAATGATATAATGGTGTGTGTGTGTGTGTGTGTGTGTATACACACGAAGTCCATGAAGTTCATGTGCAATTTAAAATAGTGTCTATTTATGGACACACACACTCTCTCTAAATATATACATATGAAAAGTGTTAATGATTTCTGCAACCTAGACATGACAAATACCACAAAAATGGTGGTATGCAAATAATTGAAATTTGCCAAATATTGCTCTTACGTTGCAGATATATTGGCTGTATTTTTCTTTGAATTTCAAATATTTTACCATTATGATCCAATGAGAAACTTGAAATGTTTCTAGGTTGCATTCATACTCTCTCGGATACTGCCTCTTATCAGTGATGGGGCTCTTCTGACCTTTTTATATGAATTCAACCAGGAACCTAAACCATCTCAGTTACAATATAAGCAAGTTACTCAAGGCCCCCTTTTTGTCAGATAGGGTTCTTTGGTTGCATGTGACAGAAATCATGTCTGGCAAACTTAAGGACACAGAATCCAATTCTGGAGATCTAGCCTTGAGGGGGAAAAAGCAGAAACACAAGTAGCTTTGCGGACCTGGGTACTAGGGAATCATGGGGAGTCTCTTTAGGGGCCCACCTTTGAGTGTATGGGCTTCCTTCATTTTCCTGTGTTTGAATCTCTCTTCTTAAGCTTCAGATTATAGGGACATCCATTTGGCCTTCTCTGGCTCATGAGCTGGCTAGAGAAAATTCTGGGCATCTTGATTCACAGAGCCCCTAATATAACATAAGGGTGAGGTCTTTTCCCAAAGGGAAATCAGGTACAATGGAGAACATACACACAATTTAAATCACTTATTAAGTGTCAGGCAGTCACTTAAGCATTTCCCTGCTATTGACCCAGTCAATTACACTGGAGGCTGCCAGCATTTTGGTATTATCGTAGCCCTTTTAAAGAGGAAGAAATGAAAGTTCAGTAGTTAAATAACTTGTCATATTGCTAGTACCTGTAAGAATCAGAACCCAGGCCCTCTGTCTTCAGAATCCCTGGCTTTGATCACGGAACTCTAAATGGGGCATGATCAACTCTTTGCAGGTACAACCAAGAGCATCCTCCCCATCTCCATCCCATAAAGAGTTCCTGTCCTGTCTCCAAACATCGCTTCTCTTAAATTTGCACCCCAGCGCCCCATACGTCAAATTAGTAGAGAGTACATAGGATGATTGATTTTCCATTCTTGAGATACTTTACTAAGGAGAGTGCTGTTTAACTCCATCCAGGTAAATAGAAAAGACGTACAGACAGTGGGCTTTTTACCAGCTGTGGCCAGGCTATGTTTATCTCTAAAATCCTTCACAACACACGAAACAGGGCAATACACACAGCCAAAGTGTAGGAAATATTTGTAGGCTGGAATTGAGATAGCCTCCTTGATAATATTTACATTAGCAGAGAGAAAGAACAAGGTAAGGGGGAGAGATCTTGAGTGAGAATAGGAGCTTTTGATATGTTCTTAATTTACCTAGTTAAAAATAAAACACTTTGTCAATTTGATGAGGCACTGACTTCCTTCCTTGAGGGTTGCCTAATCTCAAAGGGTCGCTGGAATATCCAGACTTCTGCCCCCTAAACAAAGATACTAGTCAGAGCAGCTCTTAACATCAGCAGTCAACGTGAACATTAGCTGGGCTCAGTAAATAGTTATTTGCATTTGTTTTAGTGAAGGCTGAAGGGACCAAACGTATAGTGATTCTTTGCATTGGCCTGATTCTCTGTCTCCCAGCATAGCCCATTAGCTCATCACCGCAGCTGGGTCCCCCTCCTGCTGGTCTTGGATAGATTTCTCCAGACCAGGAAAATAGCAATAATCCTTTCTTACTCCCTGGGCAGGCTTTTGAAAAATGGAGAAGGACTGGCCCCAGAAGTTGTTTTAATTATTTCACTAGCTTAGCTTTTGAATAATTTTTTCCAACTTAAGCAGTATTACATGTTTTCAGCGACTTGCGCATTAGAGAGCTTGGCTTGATTTCGGGGCCCAAATTCTGGAAACTCAGTTGCTAGCTGTGTAGTTTTGGGCATTCTGTTTAACATCTCTGAACTTTATTTTGTCATCAGTAAAATGGGGATAGTATCATTTACTTGTATTACGGGGTTGTTGCGAGCAGTTGGCAAGACATGTAAAATGCTATCTTTATTTGAGTTCCTCAAAGGTAGCCTCCTAGGCAAGGATGTGGGTAGAGGTGGCTTACTGGAATTTGATCTCAGGAAGCAGGAGGTTGATGGGGGGAGAGGACAATGAGATAAAGAAGAAAAGCCATAAGGGGGTGTGCTGATGAGAGAGTTGCTATTGTGAGTAATTTGGGCTTAATCCCAATGAGGAAACCCTGGAGACAGCCTCAGAATCACGACCCCAGAAGATGGGGGTACCTGCATTTATTCACTGATGCCTGTCCTCTGTTGATTGCAGCTGCTCTGTTCCCCACTATAGTGACTCTGGGTTATTCTTTTGTATTTATGCTCTGTGATATTGAAGCAAGCTTAAAGCCAGAAGAAAATAGAGGTTCTTGAGGTGGGAACTGTCTACTGCTTTGGGTAAACTCTGGATACCAAGACCATATGTGGTAGGGTGAAAATGGTGTTTGCTGCAGGGTGTTAGAACAGCATCCAGCACACTGGGAAAGATCAATCACCAAAGCTGTACTGGACATGGATCTAACTACCAGGCATCTCTTCCTGTGAAAATCTCTTTCACTTGGCTTGGTCCTGGTAGGGTTGACAATCAGGTTGCCCAAACTACCAGTTAAGGAATGTGCATGTGATCCAGGCTGGCTAATCAGAATAGACATCCCTCTGCTTCAGTGATTGGCTTATGGGTGAACATGTGACCCAGACTGGCCAATCAGAATAGCCATCCCTCTGTTTTAATGATTGGTTTATGGGTGGACATGTGACCCAAGCTGGGCCAATCAGAGCCTTCCTGAGAGTACCCTGATTCACTTTAGAGCCTGTAATGAAGTTCTTTTTGTTCACCTGGTGTTGGAGGCTGCTGCTGGCAGGAGGATGCTAAGTTGGCATTGCTGACCTCAATTTTCCCTAGCTGCTGGGAGGAGCCTTCTTGTCACCAGAGTCCTGGTTCTAGACGGCACCTCTCTGCTGCTGACTGGGTGAACATGGTCGGGCTACCTCACCTCTCTGAAATCCAGGGACCTTGCTGTTGCGTGGGAATGATTTCTACTTTTCAAGGTAATGCAACAATTCAGGGAGGGCATGCAGAAAATGCATGGCAAATAGAAAGGCCTGTACATATTTGTTTTGTTTTCATGATTCTCCTTGATTCAGTGTCTCTCTCCAGAAATCTAACAGAGCTGGGATGGTTTTTTGGAAATGATTCCAATCTTTATGACTGTGATGTCACATGGGTCATGGGCATGGGTCGTCCTGAGCTAGTCTTGACTCTCAGAGGTGGTGATTTACTTTCTGGGCACTCTGGTAGAGAAGACACCCCAGCTCCCTGGAGAAAGCCCGAACCACTAGGTCCTCCTTGTCGCACTACTCCTGAAACAGACTGGCGCGCTTTTTACCCACTGCTGCTACTTTATTGGATGCCTGGACTCATGACTAAATAGACAAAAGGTGCTGAGAAACCGGCTAAAGAACTGTGTTTCTAATATGGCAGCCCCGTCTAGTCCATTGCCTGTGGCTGCAACAAGTAGAACTGTAAATTCATTTAGGCAAGATTTCCCATGGTCTTCTCTTACTTTCGACCATTCTCCAGCAATCCCTGATTACTCCTTCCACATTTAATTCAAAATCTAGAACCCTTGAAGTGAAAGTAATAGATTTTAATAATCTGACCTCATTAGGCCCTTATCCCTTCTATTTTTTTCTTTGAGATAGCGTCTCACTCTGTCCCCCTGCGTAGAATGCTAAGGCGTCACAGCTCACAGCAACCTCAAATTTTCTTATGCTCAAGTGATTCTTTTGCCTCAGCCTCAGCTTCCCAAGTAGCTGGGATTATAGGTGACCACCACGACTCCTGGGGTCTTGCAAGAGGCTGGTGTTGAACTCCTGAGCTCAAGCAATGCACCAAGTCACCCTACCACAGTGCTAGGATTACAGGTGCAAGCTACCACACCAGGCCTCCTTCTCTTGATGTATGCAATAACTAAGTAGGCCATTCCATGAACCTACCCTGTGCTTCCCCATTGATGACCTAACACTAGTTTTTTCTTCTAGATAGTTCTCTTCACCTGCTTCTGACAGACGTTGTTCATCAGTCACGGCACCCTTTACTCCTGGGCCCACATAAACGATCAGTACCAAAGCAAGGCTCTACAGACAAACAGGCATTTGCAGAAGAGGCAAAGCTTACTTGTTATCTCATATTTAATTGTGAGCTCCTGGATGGCACAGGCTATGCATTTCTTATTTTTACAGCCAAGACACTAAAAATATTATGTCAGGAACATGCTGGGTGTTTGATCAGTGTCTGTTGGCTGAATGGAACAACCTTACTTTAAAGGCATTCATAATGTGGCTTTCAGACTGGAACTTGTGAGTTGTGATTTCAGTGGGGTTACACAGTCACTGCTACCTTTGATTTTCTAGGACATAGACAACATGAGAACCTCCTTTTTAAAAGAAGAACGCTCAGATGCTGAGCATTTTGCCCAGATTGATTCCTGGTTTGTCAGATTCCAAGGCTTTATTGCTGTGCACGTGTGGGTCCCCATGCTGTGTTAATGTTTCCGTTGCTCCTGTCTTGAGTTTCTGCTTTGTTTGGGTGCCAATCTGAATAGCGCTGGGGACAGATTTCCCGGCATCTTTGCTCTGCTGGTAATAGGAACTTAGCTTATTCTGCTCATGGCAGAGAACACAAAAACATTTATTTTGTTCTCTCCCACAGACAAATCTGGAAGCAAAATATTGAGATCTACATAGTCTCTGTTGTTTAAAAAAAGAAGGAGGAGGAAGCTACTGTTTTCCAAGCATGCTATTTTTCCCGGCATTGGCACAAAGAGATAGGGAGCGGAAGCCACTGCTTATTGAGAGCTTACTGTGTGCCAAGCATGATGCTGTGTGCTTTCAGTGCCTCATCCTCGTGGGTGACATCCAGGCATCTTTCGAGACTTCATTCAAGCATCCCCTCTCCTGTGTCCACTTTCCTCACTGCCCCCTTCCATGGTAGGGTCAACCCCTCCCTACTTTGCCTTCCCATTATGCCCTGTAACATTGATTCCTTGAAGCGATGTTGTATAGCTCAGTCCACTTCTGCCCTTCCTCTTGGCTGGCCTGTCCAAAATGGCAGCCACCAGTCGCAGGTGCTTCTGAGCCTTTAAATGTGTC
This sequence comes from Arctocebus calabarensis, assembly GCA_963573935.1. NCBI lineage: Eukaryota > Metazoa > Chordata > Mammalia > Primates > Lorisidae > Arctocebus > Arctocebus calabarensis. The sequence continues at coordinate 16,981 of CAUYON010088001.1, forward strand.
TAGACAAAGTTAAGATGAGCTGTCGCAAGTCTAAAATACCTGCCAAAGTTTGGAGTCTTAGTATGAAAAATAGAATGTAAGCTGATTCATAATCTTTATGTTGACTATGTGTGAAATGATTAGTACTCTGTCTCTATTGGGTTAAATACAATATATTAAATTTCGTTTTCTTAATGTGACTATTAGGGAATTTTAACTTTGCATGTGGCTCACATTGTATTTCTATTGGATAGAAATAGCTGTAGACTATGAATTTCTTGAGGCAAGGTCTGTTTGATTTTCCATTTATTTCTGTTCTTAGGAACTGGAACAGGGTTCTACACACGCAGTAAATACATGTTCATGTGTGAAACAAACATGTGGCATTATAAAATATAGGTTTTTCTGGTTTCTACGAAGAGAAGACTTGAAATTGGCAAGGAGATCCTAATGAGGTAACATATCCTGGTGAGGTGGCAAGGGATCGGGCTATCGATAGAACAAAATGCCAGAAGGAGGGGGTGACATGAGGTGACAGGGCAGCTGGAGTGCAGAGCACTCAGACTAGAATATAATTTGGGGAAAGCCTCACAAATTTGAATATAATTAGAATATATTTTGAAATTTGAATATAATTAGAATATAATTTGTGGACAGCCTATGACTTCAGGATAAAAAGTGAGTTCTTGGGATGAGTTAAGGCAGGAGCTGTGGGCACTGCTTCCATCTGCCCTGGCTGTTCCCAAGCTGACCAGTGGCTCCTGTGGCTCCTTGCCTGAGGCTGGTTCATACAAAGAGCTGGCCAGGAGTGGCAGGGAGGCAGCACCCTTGTTGGGAGCAGTCCTCACCCAACACTGTGTGGGGAGAGATGGGTAAACTTGACTGTCTTCTTACCCTCCCAGTGAGACAATTCTGGTCATGCTTCCAGCGCCTTACAGTGGTGACCTGCTCACCAATCCACCTCGAATTGGCCCTTTCCCGTCTAACTGCCAAGCTGTGCCTCTGGAGATCACCTCCTCAGCAGGAGTTACATCCAAATTCTTGTTTCAGTGGCTGATTCTGGAGGACCCAAGCCAGAGCAAGGCAGGTGGATAAGGCATTTGCTATCTGAACCCCTTTGCACTCACCTCTTCTCCTATTAAACCCTGCGCCCACCCTCAGAATTCTCTTCCATGCCCAGGCTTTCAGTTCCCGTCATTGCACGGCTCGTTCCTCTGTCTTGGCCATTAAAGGCGGCCAGTGTGATATTCCGAGACCCCCACCCTGGCCCCAACTTCCCATCGTGCCTGCCTCCTGCTCTACCCGCTTTGCACAATCTTGCATTTCAGCTACGCTGTTCTGCTACTCCCTGTGCCTCAGATGTGAATGTGCCCTTCAAAATTTCTCTTAGTTCTCATACAAATGGCGTTGTATGCCCCAATGGCTTTGAAAACCCTCACCTCCCTCATACCTCACTTCCTCCAACATGCTGAAGATAATTTTGTTTCCAACTATAGTAGACCTCCTTCCCATTCTCAGAGTTGTAAGTGAAGATGTGGACTTTTTTTTTTTTTTTTTTGAGAAAACTCTGTTTCCCAGGCTAGGGTGCAGTGGTGTCACCATAACTCCCAGCAACCTCTATCTCCTGGGCTCAAACGATCCTCCCACCTTAGCCTCCCGAGTAGCTGGGAATACTGAAACATATCACCATGCTCAGCTCATTTTTTCTATTTTTAGTATAAATGGATCTTGCTTTTGCTTAGGCTGGTCTTGAACTCCTGGACTCAAGTGATCTTCCTGGCCTCCCAGCAAGACGTGGATTTTAAGTTTTTTTTTTTTCCTTTTTCTTTTCTTTCTCTATGGGTACATATTTAAATAGGTTTACCTAGATAGGCTTATTTTAATTTTTTAATTTTTATTTTTCAAGACAAAGTCTTCCTCTGTCACCCTGGATAGAGCACCATGGCATCATCTTAGCTCACAGTAACCTCAAACTCTTGGGCTCAAGCAGTCCTCCTGCCTCGGCCTTCTGAGTGGCTAGGACTACAGGCACCTGTCACATTGCTCAGCTAATTCTTCTATTTTAGTAGAGACAAGGTCTCACTCTTGCTCAGGCTGGTCTTGAATTTCTGACCTCAAGCAATCTAGCCATCTCACCCTCTCAGAGTGGTAAGATTACAGAGTGCTAGGATTACGGGACTAACCCTGGCTGGGTGCACCCATAGGGTCTATACAAAGCACATGAGCATTTAAATTAGAATATCTGAGAAAATCCTTAGTCCAATGACTTTGTAAGCATTTCCCTGATGTGACTAACTTTACTACTTTGCTGATTCAGTTTATACACGTAGTATTTTATAGATACTATGGTTTGATTTTATTAGAACCCGGCTGAGAAATATGGTAAACAATAGTACAGCTTTATGATGAAGAGAAATCATACGTTTCCCTTCCATGAAACCCCAGCCAGTGGAGATTTACTTTTCATGTATCTCTTTGATAACCTTAAGGATTTTAGGTCATAAAAATGGATGTTGTTGAGACGTATGAGTTTTAAAATCAGCACTTTGCCAAACACTAGCAGGGTCAGGAGGGCAAAAGTGCTTATTCTTAACACGTGTATTATTTGCTACAAAGCAAAACAAATTTACAAAGCATATCCTCTAAATGGAGGAAATGAAATCCCTAAAGAGTTTCAGTGAGCAAGGGGTAATCTTTGAAATGCACTGCATTTTACTCTTACTTAAGGTACGAGGCTGTGTCATAGGACAGTTAAGAGCACAGACTCTGGTGGGGAAGGCATGGCTTGAATTGTTGAGTCCTGGCTCCATCACTTACTAGCCGTGTGATCTTAAGCAAGTGCAAAATCTCCTCATCCTTCAGTCTCGTCACCTGTATGATGGTGATATACTTACCTGTTAGGGATGTGGGGAAGAGGAGCACATATGGGTCTTTTAGCAGTGCCTTATAAATGTTTACCATAATTATTGTATTATTATCATTATCATCATTATTACAAATATTTTTAATAGTTCTTTTATCTAGTACGGTGCTTTTCTTTTTTTTTTTTATGTTCCATACAATAATGATTTTTTGATTGTAGTTGTCATTGTTGTTTGGCGGGCCTGGGCTGAATTCGAACCCACTAGCTCCGGCGTATGTGGCTGGCGCCCTAGCCGCCTGAGCTACAGGCACGGAGCCTAGTACAGTGCTTTTCAACCTTATTCACCTCATGGCACACTTGAACCTATAGTCAAACTTCCGTGGTACGCTTAAATTATATTGATTTTAAAAAAGAGAAAACTATGCTGTGAACTTATTTTGAAAATAATTAATGATCTTTAAAATTTTTCATAGCACATGTAAGATCCTCTCACCGCCTGCTGGTTGAAAATCACTGCTCTAGTGGCTTTGCTTTCGAGCTCGAACCTGAACTTGAACGTCTTTTTCAAGACTTCTCTCATCTTAGTCCTGATTTTCTCCATGGGGTCTTCAGTTTCTCATCCGGGGATACTCCTATCAAGCTTTGAATTTTTCCTTCTCCAGTTACCTGTTCCTTGGGTGTTGTTAATGATAGTGGGATTGCGTATCCAACAATGTGATTTATGTGGAATAACAGAGGCCAGGGAGAGGTTTTGCTATGCTGAATACTTTATTTATATTTTTTTATGTAAACATAATTCGCTTTGTAGGCACAATATAACAAAAGCTCTAAAGCCACGAAGACATTAGACAAGGTTTCAGTTCACTCCGATCAAGCTTAAATTACAGAGAAGCCTTCACAGTTCCTTTTAAGGCAAAGCAAGATGTTCTTTGCACTTCCTTCAGGGAAAAAAAAACAAACAAGAGATGGGAAAGAAGGTGCTTAAAATGGGAGAACACGAAACAGTTAATTTTAATGTTTCCCCACCCTCCACCCTCCATTTTTTATGGCAGAAATTGATCTGATTGGTCAAACTCTAGTTTACTCATTCTGTCTTCTCAGGAGAGGAAAGGCTTTTCTTTAAACAAATGATGCAATTTGTGATTAATGGAGTAACCTTGCTAGTTAAAAAGAAAAAAATAAAAAAACCTCCCAGATTTGGGGGGACATGATTTTTCATGGTTCTCCTCTGGACACGACCAAGGCTGCCTCCATTCTGAACGTCGTCCAGTTCCCACTCTCCTGAGGAAGGACAGAGCTAACGGTCAGTGGCTCTTGGCACATTCAGCCCTAGAAAATGCCCGTTTCTGCTCAGCTTATTGGAAATGTCACTTGAACACTGGTTCTTTTTAAGACTTCCTTCCAGCACAGTTATGGCAGAAATACAGCTACTAATATGGCACTTAGCGAAGGTAATGGGGGAATAAACGCCCCGTTATCTTTCTAGATGGCCCAGAACTGGAATATGGGTGAGCCCCGGGGCAGGAGGAGAAGGTGATACTGGCATCCTCTGTTGAGATACTCTGACCCCGTGGCTTGTCAGATGACAGCACCCTTTCTTGTCTCTATATTTTACATGCACATCTACAATGAGGAGAAACTCCCTTCACATAAATATTTGGCATAAATACATCGTCATCAAGCTTAGGATAGGATAAAAAGGGACATAAAGCCTGAGGCAACATTTCTTACAAAGGGACTTTGGAAATGACACAGGCGTTTGCTGAGATGCCTTCTTTGCCACCACGTGGGGGAAGAGTTGGGTCCACCCTAAGGCTCGTTGGTGGGGAAACTGGGCAAGGCAGGAATCCTCCAAGGTTTTCCAGAACACCAAGTCTGAGTGCCAGTGGCATGGGCTCCTTGTGTTTCCACCATGGTTTGTGGAGAGATGGAGTTAACCCTTTTGGCCCAAAGGAGGGAATGAGGAATCTCTTCCAAAGACCCTGACATTCTTCCTCTTCCTCAAGGGTTCACCTCTGAAGTGCAATCAAATGGCATGAGGGTGGGAATGGGGTTTGTAGGAGCTTAGGAGCTAGAAAATTGAATAAGGGATGGAACCAAGTAGCTTGATTCTTGGTTTCCAAAGAGCAGGGGCCCTGGAGAGTATGCACCATGGTTCTGTGTACCAGAGGGCAGAAGCTGCACATTTGGTGATGAACATCAGCCTTCTGTTATGAGTTTGTTACATGTTGGAACATGCTTTGGCAAGAGAAGAGATACTCATTGATTTTTGTAAATATGGTCTGCAGGGGAGTTCTTCATTTTGGAGGGGTCCACAGTAAAGGGGGCTGCCGCTTCTTACAAGCAATTGAGAATAACAAAGTAGGTAATGCTGATGACAAGTGTGTGTAAACGCAAGTGAATCTCAGTAAGGACTCCTGAATTAGTCCCATCTGTGGTGAGTCTTCTTAAAATTAAAATAAATACGGTTGGGGGAAGGATTCAGCTCATGAGATGTGGTTGTGGGGAGAATCTTTGTGGCTGGTCCTCAAACTCATGCCGTTGATTGATTTTCTATCCTGAAAGAGCCACACCCGCCTCCTTGCATTTACAGATAAGAACCGGTGCAAAGGCCAAACACCAGAGGGGTACAGACCCAAACCTTTTGACTATAGTTACCTCTTAAACAGAGGGGTACAGGCCCAAACCTTTTGACTATAGTTACCTCTTAAACAAAGAGAGAAAAAGTACTATTTGGAGAGCTTCTAAATTTATGGGCTCATGCAAACATCTCCCTGCCTACCCTTTTTCTGCCGGCCAAATTGCAAGTGCTCTCATCCGAGGCCCGGTGGCTGGCCCCCTAAGTGTCACTGGCCTGAAGACTTCTAGGACCTGGACGGTGCTCTGTGACCACACCTTTCCATCCACACTCATCTTTGCCCACGTCTGGTCTCTCAGGCATTCTGCTTCTGGGCGTGTATTAATTGGCAAGGCTGTTGTAGAACTTTGGAGAGTGACCCACCAATGAGTGGTTTTGATACAGGGGTGAGGGAGAGTGTAATACACAGATGGGGGCGGGACATAATAACCGCATGGAAGGGGATTGGCACTTAACTTCAGAAAACAACAGTGACCGACAGCTTCGTAGCGCAGCTGACTGCAGACAAACACAACACACACTGGACGACAGCATTCGTTCACTGGGGCATGGAAGAGTTTTCTCGCCGGGTCCGCCTCTTCAGACCATCCTTCCCGCTCTCCCGCCTGGTGCTGTTACTGGATGAAAGGCATCCGCTCTTTGTTCTCGCCATCCCCCTCGTGGTCCTCCTCCTCCTCCCCTGCCTCGCTGGTCTCGGTGCTGTCATTGGCCATCTGAGATTCAACACAGGACGCACGTGATGATGCTGCACCTGCTCCCTGCCTTCTCTGAGCCCCTGAGCCCCGGGACCTCTTGGGAGCTGGAGCTAGGGTTGCTCGCTTCCCAAAGGCAGTGTGCGGTCTGCAAGAAGCAGGCTCTGAGATAAGGACTTGAGTGCCAGTATTCAGAACCCGGGAGATGATTCCCAGCAGCCCTAGATGGGGAGTGGGGACAAGAGGCAGCAAAGGCCAGGATGCTGATACAGGGCGTGTTAATTAGCAGGGTCCTGCATGGGCTGCTGGACTCAGAGATCATGACCTCACAGTGTGGGGCGAAGGGCTGCTCCCTGGGGAGGCGAGCGATCTCCCTGGTCACCAGTGGGCTCTGGGTCTGACCCAGGTGTGCTCCGCTGGTCAGGGGCCCCTAGGCAGAGAGGGCCGTACCCAGAGGAGGAAGCCCCTGGCGTGCAGGGAAACCCACCGAGGACACCCACCACACAGACCCCCTAGTGTCCAAGTCCTGGCACTGTCCCTTCCTCAGAGCAAAACCAACAACATGAACAAGTGTGTGTTCATCTCCTTTGTTTCCAGGAGGACAGGGACTCCTTTCCTTTGGTTGTTCCGTCACCAATACCTGGCATGGTTATGATTGCCCCTCTGAGCCCTCATTTCCTCCACCCTTACAGGGGGAAGAAACCCACCCATCTTACAAAGCCGTTACAAGAACCAAGTGAAAAAAAATATGAAATGGAGGGAGGGTAAACGGTGGGATCACATCTATGGTGCGTATTGCAAGGGTACAGGCCAAAACTATTAAGTGTAGAGTATAAATGTCTTCACACAATAATTAAATGAGGTGAAGGCTATGTTAACATTCCAAATTGTATATAAAAACAGCACACTGTGCCCCATAAATGCATTAATGTGCACAGTTATGATTTAATAAAACAAAATATTCTCAAATGAAAATAAGAATAATATTTCCAAAAGAAAATAAACTATCTGATGGAAAAAATAAAATAATGTACATAGAGCTTTCGGGAAAGGGCTGAGCACGTGACAGAGGTCAGATGACACTGGTGCCATTTGTTACTGTCCCCTTGTGAGCACTGTGCCTCATTCTTTTCTGTTCCGAGCTCCTGGTCCAGGTGATGGACCCTGAGACCCTGCTCTTCCAAACCTGAGTCCCTGTGTTTCCTCCCCTCTTATTCTCACCTGTAGGAGTTCAGCCTCTGAAGCTCAGCCCACCCTGTGCTGTGTCACCTGGTGGAACACACTGTCTTCTTCCTGGAATCCACCTGCTAGGTGTTCCCTATGTTTCCGTCAGGGCTCGGCCTACGTCCTCATGGAAGCCTCTCCACACTTCCCTAACTGGAACGATGCTCTTATTATGAGCTTCTGTGGCCTCAGTATGTTCTCTTCCCAGCACTGTCACCAGCTGCGGTATCCCTTCGCATGGGCGGCTTGTTGACCACACCCATCTGTCCCTGCTGAACTGTATACACCACAGGAGGGGACTGGGTCTCCACAGTTCCCTTCCCTGTACCTAGGTACACATGCAAGTGATACTCCTGGAATAATGAGTGAATAGATATGAGAACTCTTCCTAGTGGCACACATTACATGTTGGCTCAACTGCTGGGTGACTCACGCATTATCCTTTTTAATCTTCTCAAAGATGCCATAAAGTAGGAGCAATAATAGTCATTATTGTTGTCAGTTCTGATCTACGGCAGTGGAGAGGGAGACTCTGAAGTGATGTTACCACAGAGGCCATAGGGACAGGGGAGGCCAAAAGCCTTCAGGAGAGGCCACTTCATTCTCAGAGGCACTGGTCAGATGGCCAGGACTGGGGTAGGATGGCCCTCTAGCACTGTAGGGTCTGGAGGCAGCAGCTGTGTCTCAGTGGTGACCCCATGACATATCATGGGTTGAGTACCAGCTGTGTGCCTGCCAGGCCTCATGGAGAGGAGGCTGCATTCAGGAGAGACTATACTCTTGGTGCCCCCACGAAATTCACTTTGGGGACTGTCAGCAGGAATCGGCTTCCACTGCCTGTGTGCTGGCCATACGCCTTGCAGCTGGACAGCTTGAATAAGAGCAGTGTGTGTCCTGTAGCGTTTATGGCTGGGCAGATGCAGGGCTGAGTGAGGCTGGTAAGAGAAAACTCCTCTGCAGGTCCCCCTGTCCCCCAACAGGTGTGGAGAGCTGCACTTCCTGGAGCCTGGGGCCTTACGCTCTTGTCTTCTCTGCCAGGTGCTAACCCTACAAGTGACCTCACTGGACGCATCCCAGATCATACTCTCTGCTTGTCCTGACGACTTGCCCTCTCTCCTCCTTTCCTTCAAGTCTGGTGCCCCATCTAACTGGTAGCCTCCTCCCTCCCATGTGATGCTCCTACTACCCAGTGTCCACCATCTTCGTTTCTTAGGTCCCAGGGTAAAAGCCTTGATGAGGTTCACAGACAAGAACAATGACGTGAAGGTGACTCTTCCCTGAAAGGTGGGCTTTTTAGTTCCTGCTCTGATGAGAATCCCCACCTCAGGCCCTTCCCATCAGCCTGAGGCCCCGACAGCCTCTCGTGTGTGATGGACACAGCACCTGGGGAGGGGGGGAGAGTTGGTACCAACCATTCCGCTCAGAAGCAACAAGCTGCCAGGACGGCCCTGGGGGCTGAAATAATAGACTCGGTCACATGTTCGGAGGGCACAGTGTAGGTACACAGGAGATGCCACCTCCCAGCCCAGTTCTCCTCCCTAGCCGTGACCCGTCATCTGCCTGCCAACAGTCCTGGAGCTTAGTAAGCATCTAATAATCTCTTCCACGTTGTTATCAATCCCTTAAACATTCCAAAATGCCCTCTCATCAAGTTGGCCCTCATTGAGTGAAATGGCTGACATACCTAGACTACATTATAATTACAAAAGCCAAAGAAAAATTTAAAAAAATTTACATTTGGGGCTAAAATATGTAAGACATTTTAGTTCTTTCTCTTATAAAGGATGGATGCAACTCCACACTCACTGTGTGTGTAAACAAAGAAGCAAAAAACCTTTCCTAAGTGTTTCCTCTGTTAGACATTACCTGGAACTTAGCATGCACCAGAAGACATTTTATGATGTTGCTCTAACTGACTTGTGAGAATCTGTCACTCTCCAGTTTACAGATAGTAGGGGGAGGGCAATGTCCGAGTGGCCAAGTGATGTCACAAGCAGAGCCTCCGGGCTGGGCTTTGACAATGTGTGTGCACTGGCCACACACACGGCCCCTTGTCAAGCAGCCCTGGCTGGAGCAGAGGGGTTGTGAGTTGGGCACGCTGTGCCCCTGCTGATGTCCCCTGCATATGGTGGACACTGGTAAAATGGAGCAAGATCAATGGAATGATTACAGACCACCGAGAAGCACTTGGCATCATTCTGTTAGGAACGTGATTTACCAGGAATTTCTCCAACGGTGGCAGCCAAGACATGGCACCTGTAATAGACACATTTATTGCTTCTGTCCTGTCCTGTGTGTTATATATATGTTGCCTACATATTTAATTACATGCAATTAAATATAGGTCTATATAATTAAATATCACGCAGGGAATGGGTTCCCTTCAGGTTGCTCTTAAAATGCTCTCACCAAAGCATTTGCCTTTTTCTTAGCATTTGTCTCAGTTTGTGATGAATCCCTCATTTGTGGAGTCCTTTGATTACCCCTGGTCTCTTCCACTGGCCCACAAGCCACCTGTTACCTTTCTCCCCACCTGTGCCTACCCCTGATGGACCCTTCCTCTGCTTTCCACTCACCAGTGGGGTTGGGGTCTTTTCTACATCCAGAATTAACTTGCCAATGTTCCCTCGGTCGTGGATCCGTTGCATGGCCTCCTTCACCTGAAAGACAAGGTGAGATGAGAGGGCCCAGAAACGTAAACCACCAACTTCCCACCAGAGGGCGCTGTGGTTCAAGCTTAAATCAGCGATGTTTGCTGGGGGCCAAATAAATCCTGGTGCTAGCCACACGCTCTGATCTTGTGAAAACATCTCCTGGAGTCTAAAAAGAGAGAGAGATAACTCTTGAAATAAGTCTGTGGCTGATGAAAATATCTTTACAGGTTGGGGAAGGTTCTTTGGAGTTCCAGAGGTGCTACAAGGTGGCAAGGTGTATTTTGACCACCAAAGTTTTTGTTAAAGGTCATTTGTGCCCTGCTTATTTAAATGTTATTTAACTCTGATTCATAGTTTGGCTAAGTTGACCCATTACTCAGGGCTGGATTGCTTCCAGGAAAATTCCCATAATTCCTGGTTATTGGGAGGAAACTTTGTCTTCACCTAAGGGGAGCTCTCCTGGGCTAGGTGTGACAAGGGTGTGACACAATCTGACATGTTTTGAGCATCACCTTTTGTTGCGGTGTGGAATTTGAACTGTAGGGTGCATGAGGGTGAAGTGAGGTGCAGAAAGGGCCACAGAGAGCCCAGAACTTGACACAGGTCCACCCTCCACACCCTCCTGAAATCTAAATGGAAATCCAACAGCTCAAGATTAAGGGGATAGGGAGAAGAATTACAATAGATCTAGCCTATTTTTCCTGAAGTCTCACATTTTAAAATATTTTTGTCCATTCAGTCAGTCCACAAATATCTATTAAATGTTGCACGTAGGCTCGATGCTACAAAAATTAAAAAGCAGAATACAGCATTGCCTTTGGGTAACTCTATCTGGCTGATGGAGCAGTTTTGCTTACATGAAAATCAAAACCTTCTCCTAATTTGGATTTGAACTTGACAGTTGTTAAAATGTATTCTAATGGCTTTTCTGGAATTGTAGCCTACAGACATAATTCAAATTAAAGGGGAAAAAACTTACTACACAAAAGCTGCTCAATCACAGCATTGCTTTTAATGGTAAAACTCTGGAGCAACTTCCATGTTCCAGAGTTAAGAGGATGTTTAAGTAAATGACAGTCCTTACATGTATCCGCTGAATGGAAATGTTAGGCAGCTGGTAACAAATATAAAGATATATATGGCTAATTATAAAGACTGCACAGAAGGAGTAAATGCTTTTGTAATAATGCTAAATGAGAAAACCAGCAGATACATTTTTATTGACATCTCCATAAAAACACCAATATTCTAAAATAATTAGAAAGAGATACAGCTATACAATTAAACATCATATAGGGAAATGGGTTCCCTTATCACTAGCATCCAAAGACTGGGATCTGGTAACATGCTAACTCGTCCACATTTAATATTAATTAAATGCACCTTTAAATGCAGTATTTTGCGGACCTGGCATTGCTCAGCATTGACATCTGTTTTACAGATAGATAATGTTATATGATTGCTAAATTTGTGACCCGGATATATAATCAGTAGCTTCCTTCTATTTCCATGCTGAACGCTGCTGTTTCAAAGGGCTTTCACAGTTGGTCATCACAGTTGCTGCAGAGACGCATTATATAGTAGTGGAAGCTTCTATGACGGCTCTCGGTGATTCAGCCATCTGGGTCATGGTCATGTCTGATCTCCTTCCCTTGACCTTGGGCTTGACCTGGTGACTTGCTTCTGACCCACAGAATGCAGCCAAAGTGCGAGTTTACCGCCCTCCACTGTGACCCGATCTTGCAGTGTCCCTCCTTCTCTGACTGCTCTCACATTCTCTGATGCCGCAAGTCGCCAAGGGGTGGGCTGCCCTTTGGAGATGCCCACCCTGCAAGGAGCTGAGGGAAAACCCCAGTCAACAGTCAATGAGGAGACAAAACCCTTAGTCCAAAATCACATGAGGAGCTGAATCCTGCCAATAAGCATCAAGAGAGCTTAGAAACAGACCCTTCCCCAGTCAAGCCTTTAAATGAGACCTTGCTGACATCTCAATTGCGGCCTCGTGAGGCCAAAAGACCCAGCTAAGCCATACCCAGATTCCTCATGGCAGAGAAACTGTGAGATCATAAATGCTATTTTAAACTACTAAATTGGGGGAATAAATGTAGCAATCGTTAGCCAGGATACACTCACCTTTTGTAATTCTTCCTTTGCCATTAACATCTATAACATATATTATTTTATATAAACTATATACATTCTACCCATTTTACAGATAAGTATTGTGATGTTTCAAAATATAAGCAACTTGCCCAAAGATTGCATCGTTACCAATGACAGAATTGTGTGCCCTCAGGTGTGCCCGGCTACAGAAGGTTACAAACTCGGCAGGCACTGTTTCCAATTCTGCCCAGACTATGCTGCCTCATTTGACTTTCACAGACAGTTGAAAGGGGCAGGTACCCTTTCCATAATGGCTCCCCAGAATCTAGTTTCTCCTCTTGCCAAATCATTAAGCGTCTGAAAACTCCTTGGAGATCAGGACCCATTTTTAAGCTGCTTCTGGAGCGCAGGGAAACTGAAAAGCTGTTTTCTCATCAGTTAAAGCTTGTTGTGATGCTGGGGGAGAGGGGTCCCCTGCAGTGCTGCTTCTAATCTGCATACTTTTCCAACATTTCTTTCTGAAATGAACTAGCTCCTTGAAGTCTCCCCAGGGGAAGGATGGATAAAGGATTAGGAGCATTTCCTAGCGACCATTTAAATAGTGTGACCTCCACCCCCAGTCACCCCGTTTGAGTCTTTCTGCTCTTGGAAATGTGAAAGGGCCCTTCTGATGGTAACTTCGAAGGAAAGAAACTACCTTTGAGCAATTCTTTTCCAGGTCCCAATATGAGGTATCTTATAAACGTTGCTACCTTTTATCCAGACACCAAGCCTCTTAGCGGAGCATCCCCATCAGTTTCACAGACGCAAGAGATTACCTCTGGCCGCCTCCAGAAAGGACGGGAGGCGCTTCCCCCTTTCAGGACCTTGGACAAAACTCAGGACAGGGCTCTGCTCTCTATACCCCAGACCTGCTCTCCAGGAACACTAGGGCAGGTACAGTCTGCAAAAGGAAGGCTTGCTGCCAAGGGACCAGCATGTGAGTGGAGGTGCCGCAGGTGGTGTGGGGGGTAGCACCCTGAGATCCAGAAAGCTCCCTAGCACATGGAGGTATTTCCCAGGCACCTGCTGGAGAAATTTTTTCTAAAGCACTTTTGTGCTGAAAACCTCTCTCATTGTATTTAAGAGAAAAGTCTAGTCGACCTGCCCTCCTGACACCACAGCCACTGGTCCATGGGCCACTGAGCACTTAAAATAGGCTGGAACAGATTGCCACGTGCTGCCATGGAACAGGAACACGCACCGGACTTCAGAGACGTACTGATCATTGGAGAGAGGGCAACGTGTCTCCATCAGAACTGTTGACATTTATCACATGTTGAAATGATCCTTTAAATACCTGCGGTTACCTCCAGCGCTACTGAGGATAATTCCTTGTGCTGTTTTGAATGTGGCTACTAACCACTTTAGACCCTTGAACGTGGCTCCCTCCCTAATGCTGCTGGCTGGCTCTGGACTGGCTGGCTCAGGAGCTGATGGTCTTGTCTGGCTTTCTTTCTTCCCTTCACCTCTTGTACTCCCCTCACTGCCAATGCTCAAGATGGACCTGAAGCTCGCTGGGGCCTGGGTATATGCTGGGTCGCTTCGTGGGAGTGTCGGCTGAGATGTCAGCCCTCCTAGCCATTTGCTCCGTGTTTGCACCCGTGTCCCTCACTGTCTGGCCCAGGTACTTGTCCTTCGGGCTTCCTCCATGGGCACCTTGAGCCAGCTGGTAACGTCATCCCCCACGTCCCCACCACCCCCACGTTTGGAACTTACGCATCAGCCTCTCCACTAAGTCGCAAGTTGCAAGTCGATACGAACAGCACTGCCTAACGGAAATACGAGGCAGGCCGCAAATGTGGCTGCAATTATTCTAATTAGCATGTGAAGAAATATAAAAAGAAACTGGTGAGATTAATTTCAATATGTTTTCTCCAACCAAATATATCTGAAATAGTATGGTTTGGGTATATACTCAATATAATGAAATCTTAATGAGATACTTTACATTCCTATTTCTTTTTAGCCAAAGTTTTTGGAAGCCAGGGCGTGTTTTATACTGATGGCATATCTCAAAGCAAACAAGCCATATTTCCAGTGCTCCGTGGCTATATGTGGCTTGTGGCTATCATATTGGGGACAAAACTGTCGCTCTACAAGGGCAAGGCGGTGGTGTCTGCCTCGGAGTCCCAGTGCAAAATAAGGTCTGGTACATGATAGAATCCTGAATGAATGAACAAACGAATGAACCAGTAGGTCAATGCAGAGAATGAGATGCCAGGTGGCTGAGCCTCACCCAGAGGTTTTTTTTTTTTTTTTGAGACAGAACCTCAAGCTGTCCCCTTGGGTAGAGTGCCATGGCATCACAGCTCACAGCAACCTCCAATTCCTGGGCTCAAGCGAGTTTCTTGCCTCCACCTCCCAAGTAGCTGGGACTACAGGCACCGGCCACAACGCCCGACCATTTTTTGGTTGCAGCCGTCATTGTTGTTTGGCGTGGTGGCCTGGGCTGGATTTGAACCCACCAGCTCAGGTGTACGTGGCTGGCGCCTTAGCCCGTTGAGCCACAGGCGCTGAGCTTCACCCAGAGGTTTTATCCTATCCTCTCTCTCCACCTCCAGAGCCTCTGGCCTGGGCAGGTGTCACAGGGCAGCCTGCTGAGTGCTGCCTGGGTGGCCCAGCGTCTGGCAGCATCTGTTCATCATCAGGTCTGGTCCCCCATGCCCCGTCTGAGACAGCAGTGCCAGCTGTGTGGCTGGCCGGACCTGGTGTCCGGCAGCTGGACAATCCAGGGCTGGGATTCTGGACATCCTCGGGCTGTCTCCGACAGAGCTGGTTCCCATCCAGACAGTGGAGGAAGGAAATCTGAGTCATGTCATTCAGACGCCTCAGGATGCCGAGATGCCGAGCACAGGGGCCACTTGGGCCTTTTCTAAACTCCTGGTCTCTGGCGGGACACCTTGATGGCACCCCAGGAGGACGGTGGTAGGAGGCAGTGGGGATGTCACGGAGCAGAATCCCAGGCTCTGCTCTGACGCAGCTATTCCAACAAGTCACTTACCTCTCTGCCTGACGTGTCATATGACTAGAGATACACTGCCCATTCATTTGTTCATTCATTCAGTCAGTCAATGGTTCAGAAGCCCTGTGCCAGGAGCTGGGGGGAACAGACATTGTCTGTCCAGAGGGAAGCATGGTTTCCCTTTGTTAAATAGGATCATCATAATAAAGATAATTTCACAAGGTAAAAAAGCGTGCTATGAAGGGAGTGAACTGTGTTCCACAACGGGGAATGAATGGTGGGGCAGGGGTGTGACCTAGGAAGGACATTGGGTTCCATCCCCGCACCCCAGAACCCACGACCTGCATGTCTGTCCCCTCACATGGTAAAGGGACCCTGTAGGTGTGATTTCAAAGGGTCTTGAGGGGGGAGCTAACCTGGGCTGCCTGGGTGGGCCCCACGGAATCACACAGGTCCTTATGAAGGAGGCGGTGGGGATTAGTCATAGAGATAGAGATGGGACAAGGGAAGCTTAGCTTGAGTGATGGCCTTGCTGACAAGGCCACAAGCAAAAAACACAGGTGGCCTCTGGATGCTGGAAGAGGCGTCCAGAGCCTCTTCAAGGAGCACAGCCCTGCCGACGCCTGGGGTTTGTGGTCACTTGTTAGAGCTGCCGCAGGGGCTGAGGTTGAGGAGGTGATGGGTACGTGAGGTCTGAGGGTGAGAAGGAGCCAGCCCTGGGAAGAGCTGGCAGCGAGTCAGGGACGGGGGAAGGGGTGCACTGGCTCCAGGTGGCCAGAACCTGGGTCAGATTCTCTCACAGCAGGTGGCCGGAGGGGGGACTCAGAGGGCAGAGCAGGTGCAGGGGAGGTGGGGGCCGGATCCAGGGGTCTGGACGTGTGCAAGGTCAGAACTCGCTGACATTGAAGCCACTAGCCAGCCTCTGCTTGCACCATGGAAGGCCCCTTTGTAGCCTTTCCATTTTGCTCGTAAAGTCTTCACAGATTGCTCCGACTTCCTCTTTCTCGGGACACAGCTGGTCTCTGGTTGCTTCAAACCATTTCTGGGCTGGGAAATAGCACAGAGGTGTGAACATGGTTTCTCCGTTCTCCAATTGCACGTGGTTGCTGGGAGGACACAGCCCTGCACCGCAGAGCCTTGGGGTGGGGGTGGGGTGTCCTCTTCAGACCCCACAATCACTGGCTGTGTGCTGGGAGGCAGTTCACCCAACCTCTCCGTGGAGTGAGGTTTTGACAGTTCCTATTACTGTTGTAATGAAGCCCCACTCAGATAGTGGCTTAAAGCACAAACTGGTTACTCATCAGCTCTGGAGGGCCAGAAGTCTGACAGGGGGTGAAAGTCAGGATGTGCGTTTCTCTCAGAGGGAGGATTCATTTCCCTGATTTTCTTGGGTCTGGAAGGAGCCCCCTGCCTCCGTTTGCTTCTGTGTCCCTCTGCCGTCTTCAAGGCCAGCAGGGGAACATCTTCAAATTCTCAGACTCTGACACCCTCCTGATGACGCTGGGCCCAGCGGAGAATCCAGGGCAATCTCCCCATCTCAGAACCCTTCACTGAATCTCATCTGCAAAGTCCCTTTTGCCATGAGAGGTGACAGGCTCACAGGCTCAGGGGATAAGCATGTGGGCGTCGCTGGAGGCCATTATTCTGCCACTTGCAGATACCCACCCTAACGGAACAGTCATGAAACCCGGGAAGATGCCTGTTAAACACTGGGCAGTCCCTGGCTCTCCCAGGCTCTTTACCAGAAAAATCAGTGCCCAGCGCCCTCTACTGGGTTTCTGGAATACCTGCAGCCCCCTCCCTTCCAAGTTGCTTTCTTTCTTTATAGCGTGATCCCACCCACCATTTGCCTAAGGCAAAGAGGTGGACTCCAACTGGGTTCTGCCTGACTCCAAAGAGGGGTTCTCCTCTGAGGCCCGGGCACCCTTCGGCGGACCCCATCCTGCACTCCTACCTGTGGGGTGAGAATTCTGTGGGGCTCAAAGGGACAGCCACCCAAAGCCATCAGCCTCCCTCTCACAACACGTTTCTAGATATGCTCTGGGTTCCTGGGCTTCCAGAATTCTCTACTCAGAGGGCTTCAGGACTGCTCGGGAACTTCCCCTCACGTGAGGGAGACCTCTCGGGGTGGTGCAGGTGGGGTTCTGGGTGGGGGAGAGAGCCAGGCCGGCCGTGCACTGGGACCCTCATTCCCACTTCTGCTCAGGGCCTGCAGATGTGGGGGTGGGCTTCACTAGCGGGCTCGGTGATGGCCGGCGTGGACCCTGAGGATGGAGAGGGTTGAAGGTGACTTCCTGGGGTCCAAGAGGACTGTGAGGCTCTAAGATATGCACACGGGGACACCAGGCAAGTCCCAGTGATGGATTCTTAACAATGCCATGACAACGATGATGACAGTGGTAACAGTCCACATTGTACAATGCTCCCGTCATCTCTCAGCTTCATTTTGGAACAAAAATCCTCCAGTTCCAAAGACCTGGGTGCTCTGCCTGAGGTCACACTGCTGATAGCACAGAAGCTGAGAGAAGGGTCGGAAGGCCTGACCAGGGGCCACGCCCAGCCCGTTTCCTTCGACCTGGTTTCCCCTCCAGGAGAAGAGACTGAATTTGAAGCTGGTATCACGTCTGGGGTCCTGGCTAGACGACCAGGGGGAAACATCTGGCAAGAGACACCTGGTTACCGGGCTTAGGAAAGAGGACGGGGTTCAAGAGACCAATGTGCGGTCAACTGACAACCAAAGCAAGTGTGGAGGGGGTGGGTGTGGGTAGGTCACCGACCGATCTGACCCACAAGCACAGGAGGGCCAGGGAGACCTCGGAGGACACGGCTGTGTCTCCTGTCTCCATCCCTGTGCAGACCAATGGGGGCCGGGCCTAGGGCCAGGCCAGGGAGTGAAAGGGTGAGCAGATCAGAAGGAGGAAGGTGACTGGCTGGCAGGGGCCCTCGATCCGGGGCCACAGTGATTTAGAGAGGGCAGATCCAGTGGGGTGGGGGGAGTCAGGTCACAGGGCAAGTGGCCCTCGATCCGGGGCCACAGTGATTTAGAGAGGGCAGATCCAGTGGGGTGGGGGTGAGTCAGGTCAGAGGGCAGGTGGCCCTCGATCTAGGGCCACAGTGATTTAGAGCGGGCAGACCCAGAGGGGGGGGGGGGAGTCAGGTCACAGGCAGGTGGCCCTTGATCCAGGGTCATAGTAATTTAGAGAGGGCAGATCCAGTGGGGTGGGGGAGAGTCAGGTCACAGGGCAGGGGGCCCTTGATTTGGGGTCACAGTGATTTAGAGAGGGCAGACCCAGTGGGTTGTGGGGGAGTCAGGTCAGCGCGCAATGTGGAGAACTCTCCTTTGTGGACATCCCCCAAACTCCTATCTCCTCCTTCTCTGCTTCTCTGCAACTAGACTTATAGCCGACCATGACCCTTGTGCCCAAGCCTATCCTCTTTGCAAACTGCCCGAGCTACTTCCCGTAAGGTTGAAGACAAGACCCCAGCACCCAGGCTGCAGCTTCCTAACGGAGCTCTCAGAATAATTTATGTAAAAACAGTTTGCTCCTTGTAGCTAGGCTCATTAATGCCAAGTTCTCGATTTGTTTATTCGGCCCCAGTGCATTGTAACCCTTCAGAGTTGATCTTGTGTCATTTAAGACTCAGAGACAGCTCCCCAGGGACAATGTAGCCAGCTCACCTCCTTAGCCAGGGGGGCAGTAGTTACCCTCACAGTCCTTTCTGGCTGCAACTGACCTGGGGGCCATGGGGAGCCTGGAAATCTCAGGTGGGGTTGAGGAGGGCTTAGGGGATCCAATGTTGGGGTCCTGGTTATTTTTAAGGGTTACTCCCCTCATCCATTCCCTGGCTTTTCCATCATTCTCCTGTGGATTTTATTTATTGGGCCCTGTGTCCCATGCCTTGCAGGTAGATTTGGCTGATGAGAGAGCCTGGCAGGAGAAGGGAGAGTGAAGGTATCACCTCGAGAGATTTTTCTGGCAGGATCTCTGTCTCTTTTCTCTTATAGCTCCTGCAAGCTCCCCAATCTCTCTCTGGAACCTGATAATGCCTTTTCTTCCCCAGGCCTCTCCAGGCCCAGGCTGGGTCACGCCTTCCTGCTGATGCCTTTCTGGGCATCTCAACATCCCTGTTGGTTCCTTAACCCTGAAGTCTTTAAAACCATAGCTGAGTATGCTGCTTATTTCCTGCCAGGACACTGACTTAATACACATGGCCACAATCATTTTTGTTTTTTCTTTTGAAATTCAACAAATCAATTGAGCGCATTGTACTGACCACAAGCCCCAGGAAGATGATGGTGAGCAAATGAAACACCTGTAGGACCTCCTTGTGTACGTGAAGCTTGTAATGTTAGGGAGGCACAGGCTTAATCAAAGAATGACCCCCATGATTGTAACATTGTCACTACAATGGCTAAGATGGCGGGGACAGGGGATTTGGCCTGAGATGATTTCAGAGAGCGTCTCTGCAGAAGTGATAATGAAGCTGGGATTTGAAAGATGAGCAGGATTTAGCTCCAGCGGGAGGGGAGAAAGGACCATCTCAAGCAGAGGGAGTAGGAGGTGGAAGGAGGGACTGAGTAAAGGCCAGTGGCCTCAGGGACAAAAGGGCAGAAGTGAATGTGCACAAAATTCTGGAAAGGTAGGTTGAGGCCCCTGGCCCTCGTCTACATTCCAAGGGATTTCCAAGGACGTGATTTCCTGGGCCAGATCATACTAATCTAGAATATTCTTCTATCTCCACTCACCCGCCTGGGTGGTTAGTTCCTTTGCACTTGGGCAGTGGGGGTTAATGATGCCCCGTCTTTGTTTGAGGTCTCGTTTAACGCTTCACAATATTCAATTTCCTTCTGAGTGGTATGAAAGGCACAAAGTCATCAGTGTACAAATGACACCACTTAATAACCACAGCACTCAGCTTGTGCCATGAATGGTAATAAGCACAGCCACCTAATGTAAGAAAAGAAAAATAAAGATGAATAATTCCCTGGATCACGGTGCCTATTAGATGATAAATTAAAAGCTTTGCAAAGAAGAAATGGGTACGATTATAATTAAGAAGCACGTCTACCAAAGTCATCTGTGAAATATTACTCATAGAAATGATGCCCAGCCTTGGGAGGGATTGAGTGTTTAAAATCCAAAGTGGGTGTTAAAATGTAACACATAACATCGTGAGTAGGCTTGGGATCTGGAATTTCTGGGCCCTGCCAAGTAGCTGCTGAGTGAGCACCAAGATTTTGACCTAGATGTGAGAGGGACTGAAAAAAGAAAATGTCACTAAACATGCATTGATCCACCAGGAAGGTAGAGAAAAATTTTAGACACTCAACCTTCAGGACCATTAGCAGGAACATTGGCTTAGAAGGGGTAAGAGATGTCCCGAGAGTGAGCAGGAAGGAAGAATACAAGGCAAGGCCGTGTAATCTGGATGGAGCCACCAATCCCACTGTCCTCTGTCCTTAGATGATACTAACTGTATTGAGCAGATTTATCTCATGGTCACACGTGGTTCAAGTGAATTAAACATTGGACCCAAAGCCAGAATGGTCTACAGAAATCTTCCCAGTCCATAATGAAACCAAGCTATATATTCTTGTCCTATTGTATTTTAAACTAAAGCAAAAGAAAAAGATCTAGGGCAGTGGTTTTCCACCTTCCTAATGCCACAACTGTTTAATACAGTTCTTCCTGTTATGGTGACCCCCAACCATAAAATTATTTTCATTGCTACTTCATAGCTGTAATTTTGCTACTGTTATGATTGTAATGTAAATATCCGATATGCAGGATGTATTTTCATTGTTACAAAGGGGTCGCGACCCACAGGTTGAGAACCGCTGATCTAGTGACGTGTTTCCAGGGCTTGGGTTAAGATGCGACATTCCACCATGTTGGATTTGGAGAGTTGAGCAGAATTTGACGTGGAGGGTCCGTGGCTGCTGATAGCAACAGGTGAGTGAGAACCAGGGAAGACACAGACAGGTGTGTGAGAGGCTTCCCCTTCTTCAGCCTCCCAGGAGGACCTGCAGAAGAATGTCTGTTGCACAATCTGTAAGAGCTGCTGGAAGTGTAAAGAAGAGGAAGCATTTGCTCAGGACAGGGAAAGGAGGAAAACAGGAGAAAGCTATTGAGAGATTAACTTTTAGTCTGGGATTGGAAGGTTGAGGAGAAGTTTGTCACTCAGCTGAATAGAAGAACATATAAATAATCTAAGGAAATGCTGCTCTAGTCAGAGAAAAGAGGGGCTAAAATTACCTGATCTCTTGCTTCTAAACTGTACTTTCCTGAAATTCCCCAGGACAATAGAAGAACTTACAAAATATACTTGTACCTGCTTCCTGCTTTGACTCTTTCAGCAAACCCTTTAAATCAGGGGGAGAAATAATGCATTTGTGCTTGGAGGACTCTAGTTGTTTACTAATGTTACTACCTTGTTACATTAGTAACCTTAGTTACTAATGTAACTACCTTGCTTCCAGATAACACTGATTTTATAATATTTACTCAAAGAATGCTAACGATATCATTCCATAACGCCATGGTGTTTCCACCATAAGAATTTACGGAAACAATTTAAAATTGTAAGGAGTCCAAAGACCCTTCAAGCCTTGCAAATTTCCAAGCGGGTAGCCATCTTTGATAGGGATAAAAGCCCAACCTAATAACATTTTGGAAAGTACAGTTTAGAAAGCAAAAGTGACCATCCATTAGGCTTGGAGGAGAAGGGCTGGTTTGCGGGGATACGGGGCATTTTTAGCACTAAGGGGACTGAGATGTGCTCCTTATAGCGTTTAGATGTAACTGTCATCCAGACAAATGCTAGGATGACGAGGCTGCAGAATTAGAGGACCAGCACAGACAGACTCCAAGCCTTGGATAAACTGGGAACTGTGCAGTGGTCTGAAGCACAGAGTGGAAATAAAAAGAGTGATCGTAAGGCCGGGATCCGTAATCTTAGCACTCTGGGAGGCTGAGGTGGGTGGATCATTGCAGCTCAAGGAATTGGAGACCAGCTTGAGCCACAGCAAGACCTCATTTTTTAAAAATAGCCAAGTGTTGTGATAGGCACCTGTAGTTCCAGCTACTCGGGAGGTTGAGGCAAGAGAACTGCTTGAGCCCAAGAGACTGAGGTTGCTATGAGCTGTGATGCCACGGCACTCTACCCAGGTGACAAAGTGAGACTCTGTCTCAAGAAAAGAAAAAATAGAGCGATCCTGTTTGTGTGAGGACCATTTGCAGCCAAAGTGCCCATGTAGAAGGCTGGTTCTCTCCCACTGCAACTAAAAAAAGAGGTCTCTATTGGCATTTAGAGAAGAGGCCTGGGAGGAGTTAGAGGCTCTGGACCGAGGAATTTAGGAATATGAGTCCCCACCTGCTCAGAGGTTATACTGGAAGGTGAGTCTCAAGGGAAAAGCCGAACCCCAAAGCCAGCCCAATATGAGGACACGGCGGAGGTGGGGAATCCATGGATGGTGGAGAACATTGCTCATCATCATCACGGCAGCTCTGGTGACAAGTGCTCACCAGGGGCTGTCACCCAGCAAAGCATCCTAGACGCATAATGTCATTGCATTGCATCAACCCCAGGAGGCAGGTGGGAGTCTGTCAGGCTGTCAGTCGGGGACACGTAAGAATCTTCCACCCTTTTCTTCGTGCACCTCTGTTGTTCTCGGAGGAGAGCTGAGATGAGAATGAGGTTCGGTGAGGTGGATGGCTTGCCCAAGGACAGTGGCGTATGGAGAATCGTGGCTTCACACGCATAGTCCTTCTTCCTGGGTTATTATGTTTATTTCATTTTCTCTTAAAGAGTTTCTCAACCTAGTAACTTGGCGCGTTGGGTCGGATAATTCTCTGTGGTGGGAGCTGCCCTGTGTGTGCATTCCAGGGTATTTACCAGCAGATGCCAGTAACACTCCCCACTGGCGACAAACAAAAATGTTTCCAGTTGTTGCCTAACATCCCTGGGGAGAGAGGATCATTTCCAGTTGAGAACTACAGTGTTATGAGAACTTCCCCCCATCTCCCTCCCTCCTGTTGGTCTGGGGGCTCTTGAAGGGCAGACCTGCCTCATCTGAGCACCCACATAACACCTTGGACAGGGACCTGCCCCAGGAGCTCCATCCCCAGCGCTGGGAAGGGAGTGTGGTACACAGCTCAGCCGGCGCCCACTGTCACAAGAACACAATATGATCCCGGACTTCAAAGCTCTCATTGGTTACATTAGTTTTACGTTACATTAGTTTTTCTCAAAATATGTATTGAAGGCTGCCTGCGTGAAAATTAAGTGTTAATCGCTTCTCGACACTTCTGGCTAAGACCAAGTGTGAAAATCAAGTGTTCTGCTTAAAAAAAAGCCATTGACTTCACCTAGACCTGCTTGTTGAGACTGGACAGGTAGTCCACTCCTTGGAATTCTAGGACTCTGATGTTGTAGGGCCTTTGGCTTCAAATAGAGCTTCATTTAGCAAAAGCCGACTGTCTACCGGGAGTCAGGTGTCACACTTGGCTGACGCATGCAAGGAAGAACAGCAAGTCCCCGGCGGCGGGGCTGAGGTCCCCAGGCGAAGGCACGATGGTATTCCACTTCTGACCCCCTCGACGGAGCCTTGTTGAACGTTTGGCTTCAATGCTATGAACAGTGGAAAGCAGGAGAGAGCTGTAGCCATAACCCCTTTCCTTCTAGAGCAACAGAGAAGGAACCGGGCGTCAACTGTGGTTCTGCACAAGCATTAAACAACTGATTTCTGCTCGGTGCATGAGGAAACCTCTGGGATGGTGCTTCTCAACCTTCCTGATGCCGCGGTCCTTCAATACAGTTCCTGTGGGTCGCGACCCACAGGTGGAGAACCGCTAGCCTGGGATATCGTTTTGCTGTTGATCAAACCCACTCATTGTCTCTGTGTGGCCCCCTCAAAGGAACCAGCACCTGCTTATGGTTTGAGGCACTGATGTCTGTGCTGGCGGGATCAAGGATGTGAGAGAGAAGTTTGAATCAGTGCGTTACGGGAGGTACCGACAGCCCACGGTATAATATCATGAGCCAGACCTTATTGCAATGAGAGCAGGAAAATTAGAAGCAGAGCCACAGGCTGGAATTGCAGCAGGCCCCTGTTCCTTTTCAAAGTAGGAAATAGCAGGGTCCAGTGGTAACTAATGGCCGGTTAAGATGCACACGCTTAAGAAAGGCAATTGATGATTTAGTCAAGAAACAAACTGATACTTTGTCAAACTAAAAGAAAAAAAATGTCCAGAAGTAAAACTGTATCTGGCTGCCACTACAACCCATTAAATAATTGTTTGCATGTGGACAGTGGCCTAGAAATAATGTTTCAAAAAATCATAGCCAGTCTTCAGCTAAACGAGTCATCCTCCTCAGTTTTGAACAAAAATTGTGAACACATGGTCATGTCTGGGTAATATATTACTTTCTGAGGAATGCTGTGACAAAGTACCACAACCGAGGTGGCTTGAAACAATAGTAATTTGTTTTCTGGCAGTTGTGCAGGCTAAGAGTCCAAATCAAAATGTCACAGGCTCATGGAGGCTCCGTGGAAGAATCTTTTCCACCTTGTATATCAAATTAGCACCATGTACCCATGAAGGCATTAATTGTACATTATAACACATAAATGCATTTAGGTACACAGTTATGGTTAATACAGAAATTTTTAAAAGAATCTTTCCCCTACTTTTCTCCTGAATGCTGGTAGTTACCAGCACCCTTGGAGACTTTTGTATGCAGACATCTCACTGCAGACTCTGTCTCCTCACATGGCACCTTCCTTCTGTCCCTGTATCTCTTCGCCTGTTTTCACAAGGACACTAGTCACATTGGATTAAGGGTCCAGCCTAACCCAGTAGGACGTCATGTTAATATCTGCAATGTTGTCATACCTCTGCAACAACCCTTATTTCCAAATAAGGTTGCACCCTTTTTTTTTTAAATTTCAAAATATTAAGGGGGTACAAATGTTTTTGTTGCATGGATTCCTTATATAAAACTGAAGTCAGGGCTTTTAATGTGCTTACCACCAGAAAAGTGTTCACTGTACCCAACAGGTCAGTGTTTTACCCTTTACACCCTCCTATCCGTCTCCCCTTCTTGGTCTGCAATGAGCTTTATACCTCTTTGTGCCCACCTGTGCCCATCATGCAGTTCCCAGTTATTAGTGAGGACACGTGGTGTTTTCTATTCCTGAAATACTTTGCTTAGGATAATGGTCTCCGGATCCATTCAAGTTGCTGCAAAGGACACGATTTGATTACTTTTTATGGCTGAGTAGCACATCGTGGGTGTGTGCGTGTGTGTATAACAGTTTTTTAGTCCACTCATGAATTGATAGGCACTTAGATTGATTCCATGTCTTTGCAATTGTGAACTGTGCTATAATGAACATCTGGGGTGGGCGTCTTTTTTATAAAATGACTTCTCTTTCTTTGGGTAGACACCCAGTTGTGGGATTGCAGTAGGTAGCCCTACCTTTATTTCTCTGAGGAATCTCCATACTATTTTACAAGGTGGTTGTACTAATTTGTAATCCCATAACTGTGTACGTGTTCCTTTCTCTCTGCATCCACGCCAGCGTCTATTGTTTGTTGACTGTTTAAGCATGGCCCTTCTGACAGGGGTAAGGTGGTGTCTCAGGGTATTTTAATTTGCATTTTCCTGATGATTAGTGGTGCTGAGCATTTTCTCATGTGTTTGATAGATGCTTATCTATTTTCTTTTTAAAAACTCCTATTCGTGTCTTTTCCCCACTTCGTAGTGGGGTTATTCATTGTTTTTCTTGCTGATTTGTTTGAGTTCCTTGTAGAGTCTGGATATTGTTTTGGGGGGTTATTTTTGAGACAGGGCCTCAAGTTGTCACTCTGGGTAGAGTGCCGTGGTGTCACACAGTTCACCGCAACCTCCAGCTCTTGGGCTTAAGCGATTCTCTTGCCTCAGCCTCCCAAGTAGCTGGGACTACAGGAGCCTGCCACAACACCCAGCTATTTTTTGGTTGTAGTTGTCATTGCTATTTGGCAGGCCCTGGCTGGATTCAAACCAGCTCTGGTGTATGGGGCCAGCACCTTAGCTGCTTGTGCTACAAACACTGAGCCCAGATATTGGTTTTTATCAGCTGTATAGTTTGCAAACATCTTCTCCCATTCTGTAGGTTATCCATTCATTCTGTTGATTATTCCCTTTTCTGTGCAAAAGCCTTTTAATTGAATGAAGTCCTATTTATTTGCTTAGGCTGATGTCTAGAAGAATTTTTCCTGTGTTTTCTTCTAGAATTATTATGGTTTCATGCTTTACAAGTAAGTCTTTTATTCATCTCAAATTAATTTTTATTTATGGCAAGAGATTGGGAGGGGGTTCTTTTTCATTCTTCTGTGTGTGGCGATCCAGTTCTCCTGCTAGCACCATTTATTGAATAGGGCTTCTTTTCACAGGGCGTGATGTTGTTGCTTTACTGAAGGAAGTCTGTTGTAGCTATATGGGTTTAATTCCAGGTTCTCTATCTGTTCCACTGGTCTATGTCTCTGCTTTTATACCAGTACCATGCTGTTTTGATCACTACGGTTTTGTTGTATATTTTGAAGTCAGGTAACATGACGCTTTCAGATTTGTTCTCTCTGCTTAATGCAGATTTGGCTATTCAGCCTCATTTTTGGTTCTCAATGAGGCAGAGAATCAATTTTTCTAGATCTGTAAAATGTGACATTCATTTTGATAGGGATTGCATTGGCTCTGTAAAGCACTTTGAGTGGCATAAAATAAGGACATATTCTGAGGTTCAGGGAAGAATTTTGGGGAGCACCGTTCAACCCAGTACAGGTGGCAATACATTTGAAGTTTGATTTTTTTTTCTTGTTTTCAGTTTTCGTTTTGGATTTTTAAACCTTTTTAAAATGATAAAACACAGATATGGAGAGCTCCACAAAGCAAATGCATAGAAGTAGAACTCTGACAGCCACCCCCAAATCCTGTTTGTGGATGCTGAGATAAGCTCAGTTCCTTCCCCTCCCCCACATGCCACCCTCCCAACTTTTACAGAGATCAGTTCCTTGTATTTCTTTAGTTTTTACCCAGTTACGCATTCCTAGGTATAATTTTTTCTTGTCCACTTAAAAAAATTATCTAACACACACACACACACTCACTCACATATACACACACACATACACACTCACATATGCCTTTAGGTCCTTTTAACTCTACAAGTTCTCCTTCCCTTTTGCTGTTGTTCCCTCAAGCTCTGTTGACAAGCTCAGGTGGTTGAGTTCTGTGGACTTTCCCACTGTCTGGATTTTGTGGGTGTTGAGCAGCCAGCACAGTCTAGTCTACCCCCCATTCTCTGTGGTTCCTCCAAGTTGTTGTGAGGTTTGATCAGACAAATATATTTTCCTGAAGACCATGGGTGCCCCAGCATCCCCACTGCAGGGTGTGAACTGTGACTGGCAGGCCCTCTTTCCAGGATACCAGCTTACTGCCCCAATCTTCTAGTTTACTGAGAGCTATAAAGTGTGATCTTCTAACACTTTGTATTCATTTATTAGCTGCTGCAATTTTATAAGGTGACAACGCCCTTCAGCCGTTATTTGATTACTAGTAACAAACAGTTCACAGTGGAAAGGAAAGATGAATAAATGGTTCTTTTCTTCTGTTTACCACCGGAAAAAGACTTTTAAAAGAAGAAGAATTGAAGCACTGGAATAAAGCTTTATGAGTAAAACATTTACTCTATACTACTGACTCTTTCTTACTTGATATTTAAAAGCAAGATATTAGACTGAAAATGTCCCTCAAAATGGTTAAATTTATAACAGAATTTCCCTGTGGAATCACCTCTTTCATTAACATGATAAGCAGAATACATAAAGGTAATGTTCAGTGTGATATCTATGGAAAAATATATGTATGTGTGTATGTATATATATTTTTTTTCTTTTTTTTTGAGACAGAGTGTCACTCATTTCCCCTGGGTAGAGTGCCATGGCATCATCACAGCTCACAGCAACCTCAAATTCTTGAGCTTAAAAAATCCTCAGCCTACCAAGTAGCTGGAACTATAGGTGCCCACCACCACACCTGGCTAGTTATTTCTATTATTAGTAGAGTTGGGGTCTCACTCTTGCTTGGACTAGTCTTGAACACCTGAGCTCAAGAAATCCACCTGCCTCAGCCTCCCTAAGTGCTGGGATTACAGGTATGAGCCACTGCACCTGGCCAAAAATATGTATTAGTACAAATAACAAGTTGTATCTACCTTCCAACCCTGGCTATATCTGCATGGTAGGGTTAGGGTGAGTTTTCCTTTCCTTCGTTATACTTTTTCTGTGTTTTAAAAAATTTCCTCCATGAGCACATGTCCATTGTATAATAGATTATTAAATGTGAACATGAGGAAACCACGAACTTCACTTGGATTGTCACTGTAGTGAAACTGGGTTACAGAGCCCGGCAGATGAAGGACTGAGGAGTGAGGGTCGTGTCTGGAATCTTCCATAGGGAGATGTGTAAGTAACTCTAAAATAAAACCAACAACAGGCTGCGTAAGAGAAGGTACAAGTGACATCTTTTCTGGGAGATAGCCCAGTAGTACTGCAGATATGGTGAGGCTAAGGAGAAAGTCATCCTCTCCCGCTGCCGCCTCCTCCCCTGATATACTTGCTCCAGGGGTCAAGATGTAAACTTGACCTTCAGGTCCAGAAGAATGTCCCTGCAACAGCTAGTCACTCAGAGGTGCAGGCTCCTACTTTCCTGGATTGTATTGCCTCCACTCCCTGTGTCATTCGAGGCCCCATCATCTCCAGTGCCAGGGTCCTTTTTCTAGTCCCCTGTTTGGTTTCTTAATTTCCACCTTTCCCTTTTCCAGTCTGCCCCCATTCTGCCTCTGGAGTCACGATTACCGATAGACACAGTCTTATGTCTTTTGTGTCCCAAGTGCTTGGGACCGTGGTGTAAATTCAGCAATTATGATGACAATGATAACGATTCTGATGGCTGACCCTGCCCACTTAGCACACGAGATGGGCACTGCTAAGGGTCAAGTGTTTTCCACAGAATAGTCCATTTGCTCCTCATTATAATCTATGATGGACCTATAATAATTATTCTCACTTTACATGAATAGATAAAAAGCATTAGTGAGGTTAATTAACCTGTCTGAGGTCATGGACGGAGCAGATAAAAAAGCTAGGATTTCCATCAAGACTGTTTATGAAATATTTGCAGAAGAAATCATGTTATATCTGGGATTCACGTTAAAGCACTCCAGAAAAAGAATAAGGAGGGAAAAGGCAATAAAGGAAATGAAATTGGCCAAAAGTCAATCGTTGTGGAAACTGGATTCTGGGGAGGTGCCAGTAACCTATTATTATTGCTTTTAAATGAAAGTTTATAACATGTGAACTTTGAGCTTTCTTCCCCAAACAACAACCATAATGACATTCCAAATACTCAACTATGACACGACATTGCTAGGAACCCAATATATATTTGATGATGTTGACAATGAGAAAGGAGTTTGGTTCCTTCGGAGCTTAATGTTAGGGAAGTTCAGAGTTTTATTCTCACCTCCCCAGATAGGGGAATATATCCTTTCAACCAAATAACCCATCTTTGTGAAGGTGATCACTCCCACCTACTGTGTGCCAGGTGGTATGCAGAGATGAAGGCACGCACATAAACCCTGCCCTCGAGAGGCCCCAGGCTAGGAGAGGGGAGGAGGCGGCCACCGTGACTGTCAATTCCAAGAGAGTGTGGGAAGAGCTATCCCCAAGGTATGTATGAATAAAAAGGCATAGGAGAAGGAAATGACTCAATTTAGAGAAAGAAAATTTGCGTTAGGTTTTGAAGAGGGGGGAGGCATTTTTCAGGAGGAGGAACTTCGTGTACTCAGGCAAGAGAACAGGACCCTGAAAGGGAATGGGTGGCTCATTCGGGGGACTGAGTTAGCACAGGTGGTACTGTAAGCCCTTGGGACATGGTGTGCTGAGCCACGTCAGCTACTTCCTGGAGTTGTAGAGAGCTGGGAGTGGTCCTCACATGGACATAGTTAGAGGTGTGTCTAAGGAAGACAGCCTGAGGACATCAGCAGGTGGGCACTCCAGGAAGAGACCCATGACGGCTGCAAATTTGGGAGGGACGGTGAAGCATGCTGCTAACGCTCATCTTTGAGATTGCTCGAGGTTGCTGGGGAGTCAAGTATTCCCCCCAAAGGGTAGAGCCATTCTCTAAAAGCACCTATGCTTTGAAATATTCTCCATCAAGGAGAGATGACTTGGGTTGCCTTCCTCCATTGTCATGAGTGCTGGAAACAGATGGTCCCGCTAGCCCCAGAGTCTTCCCAGGCTCTGTCAAGGTCGGTGTGAAGATAAAGTCAAATTTTTAATTATCTCTGCTCATTTGTGGCAGCATGGAGGGGAGACAGAAAAGGACTGTCCTTTTCTTTCTTGTATCTTCCCTGCCTGCTTGTCAGCTGAGGTTTTTTCCTCTAAGCGGCAAGAAATGTCTATTAGCCTTGGGGTTGTGTTGCCATGGTAACGAGACAAAACCAGACTCTCTATAAGGCATAAAAATAAGTGGTTGAGGGAAACGGTTGTCTTCCATCAACTTCTCACTCCTGTGCAGAGGCCGGGTGGGTGATGCGTTGGGGGAAGGAGTGGCCGGATTTCCGCAGCTCTTGTTCCCAACTGGGGTTCCCTGGGCTGGTTCTGGAGGGGTGGCTTTTGGACCACAGGCAGGAGGAAGGATGGATTCTGCAGTCAGGAAGGAGGATGAATCTGAGAAGTGTCCCCAAAGCGATTGGTGGAAGCTGGGGAGGCGGGTAGCAATTCACATGCACTCACAAGGAACTGAAATCGACTCTGAGCAGTACAGGAAAATGTCTGCAGAATCTTTGGAAGATCTTAAAAACACCTTGCTTAAGCCTTTAAAATTCTCCAACCCAGTCATTCAATTTCTGATAATGTATCCCAAAGAAACAATCCTCTACTGGGAATTTATTTTTATTTTTTTAAAAAAGCTTTATCTCCAAAATGTTTGTTGCTGTTATGCCAATAAAAATGAAACAGCGTTGAGTGATTTCTGTGACAGGCTTTTTTGTTAGAATATTATGTATCCATTATAGTTTGAAATGCTTATGAGAGTGCACAAGAGGGGAAAAAGCAGTCCACACATTTTTTTATATGGTGGATCAATAATGTCTTAAAGATTTTAAGCCCCTAAACAAAAGAAAAGCAAAACCAAACCCCTGTATTCACAAAAAGAAAACAGCGGAGGAAGGCAGCCTTATCCTTGGGGGGTTATTGTTGGTAATGAGAAGTTAGGTGATTCTTGTCTTTAATTTTTCTTTCTTCGAAGGGACATATTTTTAAATGTCTCGATTACATATACATTCCTTTTCTTACTGGGACAAAATAATAATTAAAAGATAAATTTTGCTGTCGGTCATCAGCCATGTCTCGAAGTGAATGAGTTGGTGGCCTCCCTAAGTATAGATAGTATAAGCCACTTTGGGGGGGAGGGGATCTTCTTAGTTACTTCTTAATTGCTTCTTCAGAGCAATTCTAGGCATTGTGAAAGCTATAAAATCAAATGATAGGGCATCCTTGCCTCTACAGATTTGACAGACTAGGTCTGTTAGCTTCTGGATGGTTCCAAAATTAAACACTCTTGAATGGACTTTGACTCCAGCTGGAAAATCTGTCTGAACACGCAACCGACAGGCTTTTGGGCAATGCTGAGTCTATAATTAGCCTCATCATTCTTTATTACCTGGGATTCCATGTAGGTTTTAAAGAAATTATCTCACAGATGAAGGAAGCTTGAGAGAGTGTTTTTCTGTGTGTGTGTGCCCCTGTGCTGGTCCCATCTGTTTCATCTGTTTGGATTGTTTTCTTTTCCTGATGCTCACCAGTCTGCAGAGAATCTTGGCATAAAAGAGAAATAAGCACACTTGCCTCTCAGCCACCTACAACTGTTTAAGAAACTAAAATAGATCTAGAATAATCATTTGGATGAGAACAGCTATTCAAGCTCTGACTACCATGGGCAGTGTAATAATAACAGTAGTGATGATAATGATTGTTTATTGAATACTTTAGCCGGCTAACTGGTGTACAGACATTATCTCCTTCAATCTTCATATAGCAACTCGGTACAAGGCAGGTGCATTATTTCTATTTGACAGATGAAGAAGTCAAGGATCCTGCCACTTACTATACCCAAGGTCTCAAACAGCGAGAGAGCTGGGATTTAAAGATGAGAACCCGAACGCTTGAAATCTATTCCATCATGCCTGCCGCCATTTGGTCACTTAGTGCCATTACCAAGCTGTGGGCATCTTTGTCCCTCTGCCTGAGGAAGGTGACCTTTAGTTACAATCCTCAGAAGTTAGGTCACTCCTTCTCACGTGGGAATCTGAGGAATTTTTCTACTATTCGAGTAGAGTAAATGCATCTTCCAGCGTGCCCAGCTCACTTCATCCTTGAGAAGGGTTTCATCCTCAGCACAGGGACATTTTGGGCCAGATAATTTTTTGCTGGAGGGAGGGGGTGTTGCTACCCTGTGTTTTGTGGGATGGTTCGTGCTGTCACTGGCCTCTGCTCACTAGATACCAGTAGTTTTCCTCCAGATGTGAGAATCAAAAATGCCTTGCCAACTGTCCCCGAAGGACAAATTTGCTACCAGCTGAGAATCACTGCCTTGGAGGGGGACATCAGAAGTGGGAGGCTGGGGGCGGCGCCTATGGCTCAGTGAGTAGGGCGCCCGGCCCCATATAC
The DNA here is from genome assembly GCA_963573935.1 of Arctocebus calabarensis. Taxonomy (NCBI): domain Eukaryota; kingdom Metazoa; phylum Chordata; class Mammalia; order Primates; family Lorisidae; genus Arctocebus; species Arctocebus calabarensis. Next base: position 49,912 of record CAUYON010088001.1, read on the forward strand.
CAAGGGTGGTGAGATCAAGCCTGGTCCTGGCTGAACTGCAAAACAAAAAATAGCTGGGTGTTATGGTGGGTGCCTGTAGTCCCAGCTACTCGGGAGGCTGAGACAAGAGAATGGCCTTGCAGCCCAGGAGTTGGAGGTTGCTGTGAGCTGTGTGATGCCACGGCACTCTACCAAGGGCGATAAAGTGAGACTCTGTCTCTACCAAAAAAAAAAAAAAAAGAAGTGGGAGGCTGGAGGGTCAGTCGCCCGGCATTAGGTGGGCAAACAGGTAGGAAGAGGACGCTAAAGGTATATCATCTTTGGAACGGTCCTTTGAACAATACTCATTTTGTTCTACTGGTTTCTGCTGTTACGGCAGTAAAAAGGCGTGGTGATCCCAATGACACCCAGATAACTGTGGTTTACTATGTGAGCGCCCTGTGTTCTGTGCTCCTACAGACATTGTTGCTAAGAGGTTAAATGACTTGCCTGAAGCCACACAGCTAGGAAACTGGCAACGAAATCAGCAGCTGATAGAAGTCAGCATTTGACAGCACACCACTGCCCAATCTCCATCTGTCTGGGTGAGCAGGGTGAATGATGGCAGCAGATTCCCAAGGTAGAGAGATTCCAAAGGTTGCTACTATAACCCAACAGCCTCTGGGTTTTTCTGACCCCCCAAAACCCTGCGAGCACACTCCCCCAGGAACTGGGTCTCAGCTCCTGGGGACTCCCAATTACAAGTGACTTTTGCTCCATCCAAGTACCTCCTTCATATAAGAAACAAATTAAGTCACCTATTTAAAAGAAAACCTTGCCCTACTTCTATTAGCGAGAAAAAAAAATCAGTATTGTTTTCCATAGACGGCTGAACATAAGCAAAAGGAAAAGAAACAGTTTTCTTACATTCTAGTTTGATGCTGCTGCTGCTTGCCTGAAGACTTTGAACTTGAGGCATGTTGCCTCTTTGTTCAAAAGGGAGTGTGTATAGAGGCATCAAAGCCGATTAGCTCCCCACTGAGAATTTAATCTCCATATAATTGGGAGGGCTGAGAGAGAAAGGCAAAGGAAGTAACTATGCTACTAGGTGATTCAAAGCCAGGCTATTCCGTGCCATACTAGCGACCTCAAGTCATCACACAAAGAGCTCTTTGCGAAACATATACATATATTAGATGATGCTGGAAAATGTGAAGGCAGAGAAAAAAAAAACCACTATTAATATTTTAAAATTACACTCAAATATATCATTGAGCTGAATGCCAAATTCCTATTAACTTTTAAGCTAAAGTCAGCACATTGCTGGCTTAAAACTGGCCATGCTGGGAATTTTCATACTATGGAAATTAGCAAATGCTACAAATCCGAGGTCCAGCCCAAAGATCTGGTTGTGCAAACATTCCCTAGGATACCACTGGTGAGGGCTTTCATGTTAAGCTTGTTTAAACTCTTTAGGTTAAAGGCTCAGCCGCCTGGGATGCTCATTCTTTTTCTCCTGCCTTGGAGAATTTGTGGGGGAAAACTTGAGATGCGGTGAACAACTTCCTTCAATCCCCTGTTCTCATTTCCATCATGGCATCTTCAAGAAGACGGATAGAAACCACTGCTGAGAAATGTGCTGTAATTGATCGTCGTACATAAAGTAGACTAACAAGCCTTCTTTCCGTCCTCCACTCTTTAATGAGCTATTTTAGTGCTGGCCTTGCCAAACGTTTGAAATTTAGAATGCCTTGGAAATGCATCAATTTCTGAGGGTGTAATCTCTATTAGGAAAAAAAAAATGGTAGAAGATAACAAATTGAATGGAAGAATTTTTTACCCTTTGCATTCCTCATGTCACTACTGTCTGTTTTCTTATAAGTCTTTCTGTGCTTTTCTTTTTTTGCAGCTTTTTTTGTTTTTTCTATGGGCCAGGGCCGGGTTTGAACCTACCACCTCCAGTATATGGGGCCGGGCACCCTACTCCTTTGAGCTACAGACGCCACCCTATGCTTTTCTTTTTGATCCAGGATCTAAACCCTTTGGTCTTTAATACCCAGGAAGCAAGAAAGGGGCAAAACCTAGGTTCCTGGATAGAGGAGAAATTACAATTATGCTCCTGTGTGTTACCCTTGGTGGGCTGATACACAGGACCCCTAGATCCGGACTTGTAGCACTTGCTAATTGGTGTGGCTGCTCCCACCCACACCTGATCAAGCTGTCATCCAACCTGTGATGCTAGTGATCCAACTCTCCTTGTCAAGGAGGTCTTTCTTCTGGTCTCTGAACCCGGATCCTTCTCTTTGCTGTTGGCTTTTACATATGGTGGGTGGCAGGAGAAGCTGTCTGTGGGTGATGTGAGAAGATTCAGCCTCCTTTAATGTAAAGTCCTGGGCAAGCCATGAAGCCACTCTGAGCCTCAGTTTCTTCAGCTCCGTAGTGGAGACATGCATTGGCTCAGAGGATTTTTCTTGGGGGGAAACACAGCTACACAAGTAAAAGCGTTCTGTAGTTTTAAGGCTCAGGATAGTGCGATAACCAGGAATGTCCACATTTTCGCTCTGGGCTATGGGTTTGGAAGCTCGCGTTGTACCCTCTGATCCCAGTCAATTCAGGAGATTTATAAGAAAAGTCATTGGCGCTATGATCTCCCTACAGGCTTATCACGCTTCCCCATTTCTTCCTACCTCCTGTCCTTTCCCTGGGCATATATCACTGATTCGTGGAAGAGGAAAATCAGGGAGTGTCAAGGGGAGAGACAGAGAGAGAAGAGAGAGAGAGAGAGCGCGAGAGTGCTCAGAGCAGTGGTTCTCAACCTTCCTAATGCCGCAGGTCTTTAAATACTTCTTGTGAGTCGCGACCCACAGGTTGAGAACCGCTGCTCTAGAGAATGAAATTAATATTTATTAGGTTTCTACATCAGAATTCCCAAGAGCGCTGTAAATAAGGTTTATTACTTCCATTTGATGGGTTGAAAAACTGAAGCTTGGAGAGGTTAAACATTTTGTCTAAGGTGGGACAGGTGGTTTACGCAGAGGCAAACTTAAAATTCTGGCCAGTTTAATATCACAGCCAGTGCTGACTTTGCTGACCACACAGTCCAGTAAGTGAAATTCTTTCCCACATTTCTCACTTGCCTTTCTGATCTCCATTTTCTTCCTCTCCCTCTCTGATTTGGGTGAGAAGTAGATTCTTTCTTTCTTTCTTTTGGGTGAGAAGTAGATTCTTTCCTTCTTTCCTTCCTTCCTTCCTTCCTTCCTTCCTTCCTTCTTTCTTTCTTTCTTTCCTTCTTCTTTTCTCTCTCTCCCCCCTCTCTCTTTCTCTCTCTCCCCCTCCCCCCTTTTCTCTCTTTCTTTCTCTCTCTCTCCCTCCCTCCCTCTCTCCCTTCCTTCCTTCCTTCTTTCCTTCTTCTTTTCTCTCTCTCCCCCCCTTCTCTCTTTCTTTCTCTCTCTCTCCCTCCCTCCCCTTCTCTCTTTCTTTCTCTCTCTCTCCCTCCCTCCCTCTCTTCCTTCCTTCCTTCCTTCCTTGCATCATTGAATGGGGACTGAAGGAATTACTGAGTAAAAGGCTCTTGCTGATTAGAAGGTATTAAAAAAAATCCTGGTGTCCCAAAGAGGCTGCTTCACCTCCAATTTCCCAAAGATCTGTAATTCTGCGGAATATCAATTCTGTTACCTGCCCTGCCAATTTATTTCATTATCTGTAATAAGCAGTAATGGCATCTCTTAATTGTACTCTATAAAAATCTCAATTATCACTTTAAAATCATATCAGATTCAATAAAGAGACATCTTAGGCAACCAAAAAAAAATTCACTCTTCATATGAATCTCTTACGGTTTTTTCAGAGATGCCATATACTCTGAAAATCATTTTGTTGCTTTCAGGAGAAAGTCTAAACCATGTGCAATAAACTACATCTGGCAGGGCAGATATGAGAAAGAAAAGACCCATCCGAAGAAAGAGTCCATGGGACACAAGGGCACTGAGCACCATGATGCCTTTTTTCTCTACTCAAAGATGAAAACTAGATCAGAGTCCATGTTAGCAGTAAAATGAGAGGAAGGCCATGAAACTGCCATGGAATTGTTCCCCGTGCTGCAAATCCATCCACCACACCCGGCAGCTCCTACTCATCCTTACATCTCCATTCTTTGAAGTAGGACCTGCCATAAATTGATGCCTCCTGCTTGTCACTGAAACTCAAGACACCACACAATTAAGTACTTTTCCACAGTAAGGTTGAATGATAAACCTATCCTGTCTCCCTCTGTCCTCCCTGCTGTAATTCCTAGTTTTCTGTGGGGATTACCCAGCACTGTTTTACAGGCTTCAAGGCTCTGTCCCACACACTGTGGGGTATTAGTTTCCTGTTGCTGCTATAACAAAATCCTGCAAACTTTGTGGCTTAAACCAACACAGATTTATTACCTTATAGCTCCAGAGGTCAGAAATCGAAAATGGCTTTCCCTGGCCTAAAGTCAAGGTGGCAGCTGGGCTGTCTTCCTTCTGGGTATTCCAGGGGGAGGGGAGGATTGTTTCCTTGGATTCCTGACCTCCTTGGCTCCAGGCTCCTTCCTCCACCTTCAAACCCAGCAGCATCTCCAAATCTCTCTGACTCTAGCCTCAGGCCTCCCTCTTTCCTTTGAAATTACAGTGGGCCCAGCTGGATAATGTCCCCACCTCAAGATCCTTAACTTAACTGTGCCTGTGAAGTCCTTTTTATCATGTAAGGTAAGATATTCACAGGTCCCACAGATATATAGATTGGAGACATCTTTGCAGGCTGGTGCATTATCGTATCTACCATGGCCACCATTCACTTGGTTTTGTAGGCTGAGTGATTCTCTTTTCCCTCTTTCTTTACCTACTGCCAATAAATCTGGTGGCTCAAGATCCAAAATGCAACCTGACTCTAACCACTTTCCACCTGCTCTTTTGCGCACTCTTATCTGAATTGCCATCATCTTCAGTAGCTTCCTAATTCCTCTCCCTACGTCTATGCTTGTTCCCCTTTGCTCAGATGGTTTATTCTGCACAAAGGAACCAGAGGACCTTTTAAAACAAGAAAACCATGTCAATCCGTTGTGCGAAGCGCCCCAGTGGCCTCCCTCCCGTCATGGTTGGAACACTCCCTGGCTCCCGCCTGTGGCTCCCTGCTCTACACTCTGACCTCATCTGCAATAGTCTCTTCATTCACTTCCCTACCCTGGCCACACTTGCCCAACTGCAGTGTTTTCACAGGAACCCAGCCCTTGGCACCTCAGGACCTTTGCAGTTGCTCTTCCCTCTTCGCCCAGCTCTGCAAAGGTGGTTTCTCCCTTTATTCAGCCACTTGTCCTCCACTCACCCCTTCAGGCTTCCTTTGACTCCCCTATCTGAAACAGCTTCCTCTCTATCCCCCTTACTCTATCCCCTTTGCTTGTTTCATTTTTCTTCCTAGCATTTGGCGTTATTGAAATTCTTTGGTTGTTATTATTTTATCCTAATACAAATGTAAGTTCTGTGAGGGCAGGGTCTGCCAAATCCCCATGCCACCCCCACCACATTCAGCATAGTGAATGGTACATGTTGGTGTTTAATACTTGAATGAGTGAATTGATTTATCAGTCCTCGCAATAGCTCCTGTGAGTTAAAAACAGTTTTGAGGATCAGACAGATATGGGCTTGATTCTGGCTTTTGTTACCTAGAAGCTAAAGTAGCCTCGGGCAAGTCACTTAATCATGCTGAGTTACAGTATTCTCAATGGAAAACGGGAACTAAGATGCATCGCAGCTTTACTAAAAGTCCAAACGAGATAGAGCAATGAAACTTCAATGCATGATCATTGAAGCATCCTATCATATTAATTTTCTTTTCTTCTCTTGGCCACTGAAATTCCTAAGGACTTAGGGGCTTGAGACACGTGTACTTGACCTGTATCTGGTTCTTGTCTTCTTGGACTCAGGAAGACAACACTTCCCTGCCTCCTGTGCTCAGGTGGGCTGTGGGACCAGCTTTAGCCAACATAGTGTGTGTGAGAGAATATTCCCCAAGTCCTTGGGACCAGGCTGAGCTGTCTCTCTGTGTTTGCTCTCACAGGCTTCAATCCTAACATTCGCCCTCCTGGTAAAGAACGACCCCTTTGTTTTCTTCCTTTTGGATTTTTGTGAATGTACAGAGGCCAGCAAGAATGCAGGTTTGTGGGCAGAGCAGAGAGAAGGAGAAGCTTGGGGATTTTGTGGCCGGCACACATAATAGACAGTCACCGCTTCATCCCCGTGGGAGGTGATATTCCCTTCCCCGGGCACGGTGTTTCTCTGGCCTGTTTCAAATGGCAAAAGGTTACCCCAGTCTTCTCCCAAATTTGAAATACTAACATTGCTGGGGCAATCTAATGGTAGAGACAAAGCTCTATGCTTGTTAAAAAAAAAAAAAAAGTTAGTTTCCCACAATTGTGTTCCATGAGATGCTAATACCTTATGAAATTTTATTAAGTGGGATACAAAGAAAAAGTCTCCAGAATCAAATAAGTAGAAAAATGCTGTATACTCTGTCAATAAGTTCTGGGGGGGAAGATACTTAACTTAGTTTAATCTAATCTCTCTTAAATGTACTGTATTTCATGTTTATATGCTCCATTTCCTGCCCTGCAAAAAAAGAATAGAAATCCAAACATTACCTTATAGTGAATACTCAGGTATAGATGAGTGAATGAAAAACCAAAATAATACATGGGGACTGCCTGAATAGGTAGCACGGGAAATGCCTAAACATGCCAGGAATATATTTCTTTTGGTTGTGCGATTTTGACATTTGCCTGCACACATCCTGGGGGTTTGTAACATATTACCACATACCCAGACTTAGTGATTTCCTAGTGGGATTCCACAGTATGACAATCTGCATTTACACGAATAAATTATTTTCCTCTATAAAATCACTTTTTAAAAATTATGTGTTTTTTTGGGGGGGGGTCAGGGCTGGGTTTGAACCCGCCACCTCCAATATATAGGACCAGCACCCTACTCCTTGAGCCACAGGCACCACCCCACTTTTTAAAAATTATGATGAGAAGCACTTTCTTGCATGGAATTTCTTGGCAAGATTCAGTTATATCTCACATAACTAGTGAATTTTACACATCAGCAAATATTGTCTTTGACCCTAGAACACTTCCCTTCCTCCTCCAAGGAGCTATTTTTTTTTTTTTTTAACATCTTACAGCCCTCATTCCTCCATGGAACACATCTTGGAAAATCTGATGACAAAGTTAACTCCACGCGGGATGCTTTTGTTTATTCCCAGGTGTGAAATGTGTGATCCTGGCTGAGTTATTTCTTCTCTTTAGGTCTCAGGCTCTCTATTTACAAGAAGCTACCGAAAGAGTTAAAGACCACAGATTTTCCTTTCCAATATTCTGTGTGTGCCGATGTCATTTTATAGAAAGCTAAGCTGCCTAATGCCCACCCACCCCGTTCCATAAAAGAATGTTTTTATGAAGCATTAATGCTGATCTAGGATGCAATCTATTAATAATAAAAGGGTTAAGGCATTGGCCTCTGGAATAGAAGAACCTGGGTTTGAATTGCAGTTGCTTGGCCACGTGCTCTGGAGCAAGTGACCAATTTTAGCCACACCTCTCAAATGGGGAAGAAACCATTACCAACCTCTAGAGCTCAGAGGCTTAAAGGAGATTGGATTTAAGATGCTTAGCACAGTGCCTGGCCCATCAACGGCACTCAATTAGTTCATGTTCAATATTGCGTCTTAGGTTGGGTCAGGTTAAGGCCAGAGAGAAGAGACCAGGCAACCTTTCTCCGCCTGCTCTTTCTACAAGGACAGGCACGCTAGGGAGGAGAGAGAAGAGTCTCATGTGCGGGCTCCCTTGGAGGAGCCCCCAAGGTTGGGATGGGCCAAGGGGACATGCGCATCTCCTGGAAACAAAAGTGAAGGGTTTTCTTAACAGTTGAGGCTTCCAACATCCTGCGATTATGACTATCCAAGCATAAGCATGAAAGGGTGATATCTACCTTGCAAAGGGTTTTATTAGGTGCCAGAGAATTTGTCTTGAGAGGCCTGAGGCGAGCCCTGAGATTGTCTAGAACGCTGGATTAAGATGGGGAGTATCTGCAGGATACCTCCTTGGGAACCAGTCTCACCTGCCATGGCAGAGGGCCATTCTAAGGACAGGGTTGGCTAAACTGCGGCTGGCTTCCTCCCTGTGGTGAGAGATAGGACGCATGCATAGGGTAGGAAGAGTGGCCATTGTGTGGGAAACCACGAAGCAATGCCCTGCAAAGAACACCAGTGGTGGTAACTGTGGGGACAATCTAATGGCTTCTCTAAAAGCATGCATGACCAGGAAAGACAGACCATGGGGTCTGGGGGTAAGATTCGGTGATTCCTCTCAAGAACAATAGGCATAAGGGCTGAGGGAGTGGATGCTGGTGGATCATTTCAAGATGGATAAGGAATCTGGGCTGGGAGATGGTTCATTCCAAAAAGGATAAGGAATACGGGCAATGGAGATGGGTTGGAAGTTCATTTGGAAATCAGGTGCCTTTTCTGGAAAGGCAAGTAGGAAGCAGAGTAAAGTATTCTGGATAGAACAGTGTCTTGGAGGGCAGTCTTGGACTTCCTGCGCTGACTTCCAACACCAGATTGCTCAATCTGTGTTTCATCAAATACAAAATGGGCATAATCATGGTAGCCACCTGTGTCATCTGGTGACTGTTTAAGCATTTAGCGAGAGTGAAGGTGGGCTCCCGTTCCCATCCGAGTCCCTATCTCCCACCCTCACCATCCAGAAAATGTCGGTGGTTCGAGATATGTTGACTTTTTGGGAAAATGGGGCTCTTTTCTTCCACTGAAAATTGACTTTTCTATTTTAAACGTTCTCTGGAACACATCCATGATTTTCCGGGGCTAAGGATTGCCTCTAAGGCTTAACTTAGGAAGTATTAAACACAGAAGGAAATTTAGCATGTCTTGAAACTCCTCGAGGCACAATACAAATATGTGTACTTAAAAACACAAGCACAGAGAGCTTGTCAAATTCCTGGTTCTACCAACACTGGAATGTTGCTGCTCGCGCTAATGATCCCTGTCTGGAAGCGAGTATCCCTTTGTTCAGGCAGCGCTGACTCAAGAGACTAATTATTGAAGGAGAAGGAGGAGAATTTCTGGGGACAAAGAAAGATGTCGCATTCCATCAACCTAGAAAACGCAGAGCTGGAATAAAAAGCATTCGGAGTACATCAGTGTCACACAGCATCTAATTTACAAAGCATCCCAGCACAGCAAAGCAGAAGACTTTCACACTGAATTTAAGAAAAAACACTCCTTACCTTTCTGACTCTTCTGTCAATTTAAGACATTTTGGACAATTGTTTGTATGCCTGACTTTGGTGAGTAATATGAAACACGTCATTTAGGAGGGGCTTTGGTTTTAAATATTTCCTTGGTGATAACTAATTCTTTGAATATCACCATAGTTAGGGGAGTGAGGTACAAATGTTTTATTTAAGGAAGAAACATTGGCTCCAACCCACACTGAAGGCTGAGGTTTCTAAAATGTCATTTATGGAACATTTGGGATAAGACTTCGGTCTCATATATAATATTGTAAAAAAAAAATCTCAATACTTAACGATCCTTTGAAATGGAAGCAACAACCTCCCTCTATCCCTGAATCCTCCCTCAGCCATGATGGAATGATAATAAGAGAGAAATAATAACAATAATAGTAAGAATAGAGAACAGTTAATGGGTTTTTATAAGCGTCCTAAGTGATCATCTAGTTTTTTCTCATTTAGAGTTTTCAACATACCCATTTGCCAGAAGGGAGCCCGATGACCAGAGAGATGATGGCTTCCCTGGGACTTCCCAGGTAGCGAATGGCCCAGAGCCAGCCCGTGCTGTCCTCAAATCTTCAGAGAGGGGCCAGCTCTGGGGTCTTTGATTGGACTCAACTACATTAAGATGACTTTGTCAATAAGTTACACTGTGAGAACAATCTGTCTGAGCCCAGTACACCCTGAAGATACTAAATTATTTTATTTTTCTGATGTACTGAGGAAAAGGCATCTCCCAGGAAGAGAAGGATTCAACTAGAGATCAAATGGCTTTTGATTTCCACGAGGAAACCATAGGCAAAGAATTTTCAAAACTTTATTTTATTCTTTGAACTGTAAAGCAGGGGACAGGTGATCTGCTGTGAATTCAGGTTTACCCAGAATAGCCATAGGAGAACAGTGACAATTAATGACGAGGTGTGATTTTGGAGATAGACCGATTGGTTTTGATCCTGGTTATCTTTCTTACTAGTTGTGTGACTTTCATCAGCTATTTGACCTTGCTGGGCCTCAGTTTATTCATCTGTAAAATAGGAATGATAGTAGTACTGTCTATATGGAAAGCCCTCCTAACTGCATGATGTGTACTAATTTCTCAATAAACAGCTAATGATTGTTATCGTGCATATATCTAACCAGAGAGGCAGCATGTATAAATGTGTAAGGGTCCTCAGAAATCTGAAAGAAGTGAGGGGTTGATGTACAACTTCGGGGGCAGCGATGATAGTGTAATCTGAGGAGCCAGCGTTTCTTTCTAGATCACATGTGGAAGGGTGGGGCATGGCTGCATCTCAGATCTGGAAGAAAGGCTCAGTCAGTGCTCTTGGAGGGGAAATTGCATGATGAGAAAAGTCATCAGGTGTGGGATGGGGTTGGTGAAGGCTGTGCTCATCCAACCACCACACCTTTGAGAATTCTGTCCCCCCACCCCCCTGCTCGTATTTTTTAATGATGGATCATTGGTAGGAAAAGGATCAAATGCACATGTGCCACTAATCATCAAAGAACCCAATACAGCATCAAGCCAACTGCATGGTCAAGGACTTTCAAAGCAAAGAAACGGTAGGGGAATTAAAGAAAGATGAGGCCTTTGGCTTTTTATGTTGTTTTAAAGATTTCTCAAAAGGCAATGCTCTGTGACCCCCCAGCCACAAGGATGCAAGTCCACAATCTGGTTTGTTCTTTCAATTTCCTTTAGTCTCTCCTCTAGACTTTATGTCATCTGCAGGGCCAGGGAAAAGCAAAACTGATTTTAGGAAGGGAAACAGTGAAAAGTGTTTCTGGTTTAGTCTTGTCTCCTGATGAGTTCATTGTATTAAAGGAAGCACAGGAATGCTAAAACTAGGAAAGCGGAAATGGCCCCTTTTTCTTTAATTGACTCTGGGCAGAGAAAAGTAGTTTTTACTGAATAAAGTGCTTTGCATATAGAGACACCTTTGATCCCTTCAACAAACCTCTCTGCTAAGGGGTACTGTTAGCCCAACATGATCAGTGTGAGGCTCAAGCAACTTGATTCAGATGACCACAAGGGGTAGACAGTTATAGTCAATGGTGTAACCAGGGCCAGGACAAGGGAAGGCTAGGTGTGCAAAAGTTGAGGCAGCTCTCACTCTCCCAGCTGTCCATGAACGTGAGAGTGAACACATCCTTAAACACTGAATATGAGGGTAGGCAAATGAGCCTACTTTGAGGACGTTTTAGGAGCTGACCCTGCAGCAAGAGCTTCACACAAGGGACCACCATCTTTGCAAGAGCCTCATAGAAGGGTAGGCTTCACTGCAGGTGTGCTTTGATAGTTTTATACATCTCAGTGTTTGCTGATACTCTTTAAGGTGTTGAGCGAAAGGAAGAAATTACCCTGCTTGATGAGGGAAATGGGTGTGAAGGTCTTGGAGGCTGGATTGAGGGGGTATGACCAGAAGGGGAAGTGGATGAAAGGTCCACAGAGACTCAGGGGTCACCCACCTTGGTGTGCTCTCATGCACTAAAGCTCAAAGTGCTTGGTGTGAGTGTGGGGAGGGGGTTATGTGTGTGAGGGGATGCAGGGAAGGTGCTGAGCTTGATGCCAGGGCGGTCTCAGGTGAAAGAGACCCTGCCACAGTCACCAGGAAGACCGTAAGATCAAACCCCCCAGAAATAGCAATGATTGAAAGAAAATCTTCAGATTTTTGCAGATCACAAGATTGATGAGGGTGTCACAGTCAATATAGCTTTTCCAGGGAAAAGAGGAACCGTAGCTGACATCTGTCTTATGTACAAATGGAGTCAAGGGGGTTCCGAGAGGTTGAGTCAGCTGTTCATGTGTGGGAAGGGGCAGTGGGCATGCAGCCTCTGGCGTTTCTGGTTTCAGAGCTGAGCAAACATTCCCTCACCTGTGCCAAGGGAAGAAAAGGCAGGAAGGCAGACCCCAAACCATAAGGGAGACGTCCAGGCCTGTGGAGGGAAAGCCGGCTTCACAAATGGGTCCTGTACACACTAGCCCATGGGCTGCTGAGCTCACATTAGCTGTCTTGGGATGGTTTTCATGGCAGCCATGGTTTTTCAATAAGGGCAGTTTGTCCTCAAAACCTGTGTATTGCAGGCTGGGTACCAACTTTGACCAAGAGGCCTTGGAAGGTGCCCTTACCCAGAGTGGGAAACTGAGACCCAGAGGAGAAAGCCTGGCCTGGCGGGAGGCTGACCTCTGGAAAATGTCAACGAGATTCTACCGAAGCCCAGGAAACAGCAGAAAAAGCCAGACACGGGAGAAAGCCTGCTTGATTTTGTTAACGCCAATCCGCCCAGGGACAAGGATTTTAAGACCTGATTCTGGGCCCGAGTTGCTCCTTTTAATGAACACTGTTGGCTCCCAGCCCAGTCCTATTCCCCAGATCATTGCTGCTGGCCGATAAATTCACAGCCGCCTCTTCTCCCTCAAACTGCCCTCCAGAAACTGAGATCTCGGCAGAGGGGTCATCCAGGCACCTGGGCCTGCCACTGGACAGGAGGCATGATGAGCTAGGGGAACTTTTCAAAGCCCACCACTGTGGCAGGGAGCTGCTGGCGTTGAAAGGCCACCACGCACGCCGCGGTGGCTCTTAAGATGAAGCGGTCAGCCAAGATTCTGAGCAAATATCTTTGGGGTGAGGCCCCAGGATCTGCATTATAAAGTTCCCCAAGAATTTCAGCTCAGGTGGCTCACAGATCACCCCTGGAGGAACATTGGCAGAGTGCACATCGCATGGGCTGGAAAGCTTGACAAAGTGCAGTTTAAATCCTGCCCCCGTGGAGAAGGGGTTTCATCTGTCTGTGCCTCACCATTTTCATCCATCAAATGGGAAGTGTTTGGGGAGTATGAATTTAAAGAGAATTTCTAAAAAGCCCTGACTCGGTGCCAGGCATGCAGTGAACATAGCGTGTACCCTAATACCCACCTCCCTCTTTGCCCCTATCTTCTTTTCTTTCTTTCTTTCTTTTTTATTTTTATTTCTTTTTGTGGTTTTTGGCTGTGGCTGGGTTTGAACCCACCACCTCCAGTATATGGGGCCGGCACCCTACTCCTTTGAGCCACAGGCGCCGCCCATTTGTCCCTATTTTCAAGCCCACCCTCCTGCTTCTCCCCTATGTTAAGCCCTGTCCTCGCTGTCACATGTCACATTGCCTCTCTCGTCATCACATGCCCAGCAGCAGCCTGTCTCTCCATCATAAAGAATTAATGCCATTGAATTCCGAGGACGAGGCAGTAAAAGGATGTCTCCTCACGGCCATTAACAAGGAGCTCATTTCAAACAATGGCTTAGGCTCACTCAGCCCAATTGGAATATGTCTACCTCTGTGGACTTGATGGAACTGGCCTTGGTAATTACTGTAATTCTGTGGGTCTGAGCAGCTCAGCTTGGTGCCCTTTCATCCCAAGACCTAATAAGACTCATGTAGATTCTATACACACCTGTGCACACACACAGGGACACAGACACACAGAGACATACACAGGGACGCTCCCCCCAAGAGAGATTCTCCATTTATCAAACACACTATTCCACATACTGGAATTTATCAGATAATAACAACTTGCCTCATAGGTGGTAATCTGGGAAAAAAAGTTTTTCAGGCTCAGTACCCGTCGCACGGTGGTTACGGCCAGCCACATACACCGAGGGTGGTGGGTTCGAACCTGGCCCAGGTCTGCTAAACAACGATGACAACTGCAACAAAAAATAGCCGGGCAATGTGGCGGGTTCCTGTAGTCCCAGCTACTTGGGAGGCTGAGGGAAGAGAATCGCTTAAGCCCAAGAGTTCGAGGTTGCTGTGAGCTGTGATGCCACAGCACTCTACTGAGGGCGACATAATGAGATTCTTGTCTCAAAAAAAAAAAAAAGTTTTTCAAAAATGTACACAATTCCTTGATCATTATTTATTGAAGTAGGATTTGAAGTGACGTTCAAAAATATTATACAAATGCCTGAAAGTCACAAGGAGAGAGATCCAATTAGGATAAAGGGCAATATGAATTGAGGTGTAAAATTAAGTTGGGGGTGAAGTGTGCAGATGCAACACACACACAAGGTCCTGTAGAAGAGCTTCACAGGTGACCCCAGATCTGGCTCCCGCCCTGAAGGGGACGTAACCCATTATAGGATCTGTGGTGACCAGAATATCAGCTTCCCAATGAGAGAACCTAGTTCTCTCTCCCAATGGCTGTATTTCTTCCATGGATTCTCAAAAGGGGAGTCTCTTAAGTGGATAATGTTTTCAAACACCCCGATGAGAGACACACTTAAGATAATTCTTACTGTGATTCCCTTTCAGTGCAAGATAGGGAAGTCGCAACTCACTGTTCAGTAAAAGCAACTCCATGAGGAGTCAGAGCGATGGCTTTCATGGACAGAACGCCTGGGTTCTGATTTGTTCCAAGTGCCAAGCCCCGAGACACTTTCATTTATATCAGTAATAGCCCTTCTTAGCTCTAAGATAAAAGTTGCCCTCAGAAACCTTCCCAACACATACTGCTAGAAAGCTACTGTCAACCCACGCAAGCTGGCATCTGGGATAAAACGGATTTGCCACTGCCGATCAGAGTGATGGATGTCTGTGTTAACTTCTGATGTACTCACTATAGGAGTGTGTGTCTGTGTGTACAAATGCAGATAGACGCTACAGATATGTGTACGTATATACAGTCCGGTATCATTAGTGATGGGGTCTGTTCTGAGAAATGTGTCATCAGGCGATTTTATCATTGTGTGAACATCATGGAGTATATTTATACAAACCTAGTAGGAACGGCCAAGTGCTCACCTAGTAAAGTGTGGGCACTGCTCTGAGGCTACAACCCTGTACGGCACGTTACTGTACTAATCCTAAAGGCAACTGTAACCCAATGGTAAGTATTCGTGTATCTAAACATATCTAAACACAGAAAAGGTAGAGTAAAAATACAGATTTATAATCTTTCGAGGCCACTGTCTTATCACAGTCTATCCTTGACCAAAATATCATTATGCTGAGCATGACTATATGTATATATAAATGCATATATTATATACATCATATGCAAATATGTGTAATATGCAAAAGGGTATGTCGTTACACAGTGTATTAGATTCATTCATACACATGTTACGTGCATGTATACATATACAGACACTGACACACACGTACATTTAGAGACTCAGTCTTCTACGTTTAATTCAGTGGGGAGTTTCTGGGGCTGATGAGATACAGGAAGTTGTTTTGTTCCTCCTGCGAATGGCTGCTGTGTTTTGGTGAGCCCTTCAGAAGGCATTTGGGAGATCCTCTCTCCTTTTTCCTCCTCCATTGGCAGGCCCCTGGCTATCTTTTCTGGCAACTGTAAATAGACCTGCCGTTATCAGCTTCCCCCACCCGTTGAGGCTTCATATCCCCATATCAGATCAGATGAGACGCAGCCAGGATTTGCAGAAATGAGAAAAGCAAAAGTTCCCAGGATTGGAACCAGGTCCCGCCCGACTGGGCATGTGCTCTGGCAGCTCTGTGCCGTCCCTGCAGTGATCAATTTGCTCTTCCTTCTGGGATTTTGGCTGTGTCCGGATAGGGTTTGCTTCTTAGATGATACGTCAAACCCGTACCAGGTATCTCTTGCTTTCTGAACTCTCCCTCTGCAGACTCAGGAGCCAAGGGCATTTCGATTGTAAGAGAGATTTTATAACTTCGTTTTCTTTCTCTATCACAGACATCTTTCCGCTACTTTACACTCAGGCTCACTTTAGCTTATCTGCGTGAGAGCCAGCCTTTAGGAAGACAGGACCTGAGAAGGCAGCTCTGACTCGTTCAAGAACACGGCTCCGCGTCCTAGTCGTCCCACCTCAGCCCTGCAAAGCAGGGGAGCGGAGGATGCTCTTCCATTCTACATATCTCCACCTCTGATTAATTTCAAATAGGCTGCTTGGCAACGCTGAGGCTGAACACGTCCCATTCCAGCTCCAGCCTGTCTTTCTGCTAATTGGGGACCGTTTTGTTTCAATCAGCCCAGTAGCAGCCTTCCCCATCCAGACAGCATCCCAGTCTGGGTACAACACAGAGACCAAAACTGGTTTGCAAATCGGGAAGCCTAAGGAACTCTTGTCCCCTGAACACCCAGGCTGCAGGAAAAGCATCGTCGCACACACACATACTTGTGCATGCGAACCTCCAAATTCCAGAGGGACTTGTGGCCTTTCATGGGTGGCTGGTCGGTTTGAAGGCCCTTCTCTTCCCCAGAGAGAGAGAGCGGATTCCACAGAGCAAACATTTACCAGGAGCCTGTTTGGGGGCCGGGGACTGAGCTGAACATTCCGAACCTTGAGATACACGAGGGAAGGCTCCTGCCTCCAAGGAGCCCCGAAGAGGAAGGAAGAGGAAAGTGGACAACGTATAATGGAGAATCGTGTCCGATCGTCTCGGGGGGCCTGGGCGGCTCCTTCCCACTCTAAACCTGTATTTTCAGGGATGGAGCTGGACAGTGAGAGGGGATTGCAAGGGGAGGCTTTGCATCCTCCTGACAGCAGGTCAGCCTAGTGCACCAGGGCAAAACCCACACCCCCAGCAGGCACTGGGGCCTGACGTTCTCGTGTGGGTCACGGTGAGTCAAGGACAGCAAAGGACAGGACAGGAGGCAGGGAGGCACATGGCTAGAAAAGGGTTCTAACAGAGGGAGAATGGCAGTCGCTGTGGGATAGAGAGGAAGGGCTAGATGCAGGAGAAATTTAGACAGAAAAAGGACAACAGATGTGTCTGCAGAGAAGGCGAGAAGCCTTCCTGGGTTTCCTGTACAGAGGGGGATACTACCCTTAACTGGGATAGAGTGAGGAAAACATTTCTAAACATCCGAGTCAGTCCTTAAGCTTATCGGGCTTACTTGTCCTGGCCTCCCAGACACCACAGAATAAGCAGCTTGCAGGGCCAGCTGCTGGGGGTCCGTGAAGAACCTTCCAGTTTCTTGAGTCAATTAGCAGGTTCCTTAATGGCTTGGCTTTGCATCCCCAGGGCTTCATACATTTACTGGCCATGACAGTCATGATGCAAAAGATGCAGGTTTATGTCTCTGTTCTTTATTTCCCCACTTCCCTACTTAATTGTGTGACAAATAATTGGTGGTTTCCTAGGTGATGGGAAGAAGCATCTCAGACCATCCCAGAGGCTCTGATGTATCCAAAACTTCGGTGGCTGGCTTCAACCAATGTCCATCCTGGGGGGGTCCCCCAAGTATGAAGACTGGGAAGATTTGGGTATCTAGAATCCTTCCAGCTCACTAACTCCCCCTCAAAGGTAGAAGAAAATCATATACTGTCTTTATTACCCTGTAGTGTATTTTGGTAATAATCTTTCCTACATTGCAAGATAACTCATTGGTACCCAAAAGGCAAGGCAACATAGTGAGGCATCTTAGATTACACAGAATCTATATCTCTGCTGCACCCTAGCCTGATCCTTCTCAGCCCCAGTTTTCTTTTCTGTTACCCTGTAATCTACCTGTGAACAGACGCTGGAAACTAATCAAAACACAACAAAACTGTGGTTAGCTCTCTGAGCTGAATGGTAACGTGCCTTTATAACTGCAAGGATCTGAAGTTGAATAGCAATCTTTGGGGCTGAATTAAGATGAATTTAATTATCTCTGTTAAATTTTCACCGGGGTCTGAGTCCCTGTAGCAGTTTCTGTTTTCCAATATTAAAGGTAATATGGTTAAAGGCAATCCTTTAATAAAAGGAAATTATCATTGGCACCATGAAGCTCAGATACGCCTTCCCACATAATGCCTGTGTCTTACAGCTCAATATGGCTTCACCCTTCCTTTTCAATCTCTTCTGATTTCCCTCTCCTCCTGGCCCCACCTCCTTGCCTCACATCTTACTATTAACTGGAAAGATGAGCTCAGATTTCCTCTAACCCTTCTCCCTTTTTCCTCCTCATCATCCTTCCAAATTGGTCCTCAATTAATGAAGTGAGGCTTTCATGGTGACTCTGAGAAATCTAAATTATATTTCAGAGGCTCCATTAGGCCAAGAAGACAAATTACCCAACACTATCTCTCATCTTAATCCTTCAAGTGCTGGTAGATGAATAATAAACTTTGATTTACTGAAGTAATACACAGAGGGTTTTTTTTTTTTTACCAAAGCAGTGTCTGTTAGAACCCCTGCCCGGCATGGCTGTTACTTGGAAAATGGCTCATGTCACCATGAATGCAATCACCACTAATCAGAGAGCGTTCTTTGTGTAGGATGCCAATAACAAAGTGGGCAAATGACAAGAGGTCGCTTTGAAGATGTGCCAGCCTTAAAAAAGAGCAACATTTAATATGGCATAAGGAGTATCCCTTCAGGAGTAGATTAAAGATAAAAATTCCACCATAGATTCCTTTGAAAATCTCATTCTTCCTTTGAACATTTCTACCCGTGATAAAAATAACGAGTTACCAATTTACAAAACACTCTCTTCTATATTTTTAATGCTCAGAACAAGCCAGGGGGAAGAGTAGTAATATTCCCATCTACTCTTCTTCTGTGTCTTTTCTATGCAAAAGATGTCTCTGTTCTTTATTTCTCTATTTCCCTATCAAGTTGTGTGACAAATAATAGGTGGTTTCCTAGGTGATGGGAAAAAGCATCCCAGACCATCCCAGAAGGTTTCAACCAATGTCCATTCCTGGGGTTGGAGAAGAAGAGAAGAGTGCTCTGAGCTTCACGGTCACACAGAGGGTAACTGGCAAAAGCAGGACTTGAACTTGATCTTCTGAACCCAAGTTCCCTTGTACAGTGCCATACTGTAGGGATTCTATCCCAGGGAAAGGTCTTAGAGAGGCAGCGCTTCCAAGGAAACTTCTTTGCTCAAGAACACACAGTGAATGCCTGTTGCCGAGTGCACTAAACCCAAACAGACTATGGGCAAGTCTAGCTCTCAGCACCACGCCATACATTTCCCCGAAGGAGACAGGAAGAGGTGATCTATGTAGAAGGTTTTAGGCACCGAACCAGTAAAGTAGGTTTGGGCAAAAGAAGACTGAATGCAGTATCTGCCCCTGCCTTTAGGAGGCTTATAGTTTGGTGAGGAATAGGGACAAGAAAAAGATAATTACCTCCACGTTGGAAGTTTTAGGTGCTAGGAGGATATATGCAGAGACCTAAAGAATTACTTAGGCAGCAATGGACCCAAGGTAGGTCTAAAGGCTGCTGATGATTCTGCCTGGATGCTGATACTTTGCTAGTTTCACATTAAACATTCTGGAATGTTCTGAGATTGTTTCCCCTAGTTATGTTCTACTAGATGGTCAGGCAGGTGCATAGCCAGGGATTCTGGATATAGGAAACTAGCAAAAGGAAGCTCTCTGCCTGGTGGAATACACCCTCCGGGCAATTGTATTGTTAGCCAATCCCATGGAACTTGGGTCCAGGGAATGTGTACCAGGTCAGAGAGCAGACTGCATGCACCTCTTCCCAACCCTGCATTGAGTGATGTCATGTTGGCAACTTGACATTGTTTATAGTGGAAGTATTTACACCATGGGAATTGGCAAATGCTACATTACAGGGCTTTCTTTTCCATGGCTGGTTGTTGAAATGTTTGCCAGCACACTGCTATGTGTCTCTCCATTTGGGGGCTTTCTCTGCTGCCACCCATAAGATACAACCATCTTTCTAGGTCTCTATCTTACTCCATGAAAGAGATTTCAATTCACCATATTGGACACCTCTTGTATATCATTTTAAATCTGGGTCCTTTCATACTCCAACTGCTAATGCTGGAACCAGTTCTATACAGACTTTAAGCAGCTTCATGGAGGGACAACCTGACCTTGCCTTGGGCCCTTGTGTCCTTGCTTCACCCTGAGGTGTCTCTGATATGAGAGTGGAGTAGCCCACTCACAGGCATGCATAACCCCAAGAACCAGGAGCTAGTGCTTATGGGGCCTGACTAGTAGGGACTAACAGCCAGTGACAAATGCTTTCCCCTTTGGTTTCCTAGGAAGGCAGTTCTGATATACAGTCCCTTGGTCTCCCCAGGTCCTGGGGTCCAACACCAGTCACTCATACCAGTAGCTGCCTTTGATAATATATCATTTCTTCATTTCCCAAATGCCTTCTCCCTCAATTTTTCTCTCTGGGATCACTTCTCAAATAAGTTCCTGCATACAAGCCTGTATCCCAGGCTGTGCTTTGAGGGGATCCCAGGCTAAGACACCCTCTAAGTGAGTCTGCTGACATCTGTCCATCAAGCACATGCTGGCCCCCCAGAAAATGCCTGGTGATGGAGACCTAGGTCAGGTATGATCTCATCTTCGAAGCCTTACCTGTTTTCCCCCAGGCCTGGTCATGCTTTGCTAAAAGTGCTCACCACAGGGTACTGTAATTAAGTTGTGGCTGTAGGCATCAAATCTCTGTCCTGCCAGCCTCTCAACACGAAGGCAGTGGGGCTTTGTCTTTCTCATCTTACAGCATCTCAGAGCGCAGAGTAGTAAAGGGAAACGTTCTTGATGAGTGACTGCAGAAAGCTCCTTAAAGAACTTTAGCACATCTAGGAAGAGTCATTCATTCAGTACTCATTGTTGGAGGGACAATGGTGAAAAGAATTCCCAATGGGCCAAAACCATCCAGAACTCAAAACTATGAGGGACACCTTAAACAATACAGGCAAAGAAAAAAAAAAATAAGCCTGTAGTAAGTAAGCCTGTTGCTCAGACCTCCCAGATCCAACAAAATGCTTGGGAGGTCAAGGAGGAAACCTGAGCTCCCACTGTTGACTATTTTTAATGACTATCTTGTTTTAAAAGGCCCATTTGTCCACATCACAGGCCTGTGATAAGCTGATACACAGCAGAGGAAGCACAGACTGGTGCTAGATGTTAGAGTGAGTCATATTTGCAAAGCAAATACTGCCCGATTCTGTAACACAACAAACATCGCATTTAATGATATAAACAGAGAATAATGATGCAGGGAAGCCTGCCAACTGAGAAAATAAAACAAGGAAAGTCAACCTCTGAATAAACAGCACAGCAAAGGACACTGGAAAATGGCAGCCAAGTAGAAAACAGGAGCAGAAAAACAATAATAGGAAAATGGATCTGAATGGGAAAATGACCTCAAGGCAATTCCTTCTTTGCTCTCAGAAGCTTCCTCCAGGGAACAGTTAAAGAAACCTCCTTGTCGAATTTTTAAGTGCATAAAATAAGGTTAGAATAGTAGCAAAAAGAAAAGAGCAGCAAGAATAATTTCAGGCATTTCTTCTTAACTTTGCCTTTTCTTTCTTGATTTTGCCTCAAATTCTTTTCTTTTTAAAAGACAATGAAGCCAACCCTACCAATTGAATTCTTCCTTCTTTCCTTCCTCCCTTCTTTTCTCCCTCCTTCCGTCCTGTCCATCCATCCCTCCATCCCTCTATCCCTCCCTTTTCCCTGCCTTCTTTTCTTGCTTTGCCATAGGAAGGATCAAAATCATTCAATTGTCTGTACAAGTTGCCCCAAAGAGGCATATACAAAACCCCCAATACGCTAATAGGTAAGGGACAGTTTACAAGGGACTTCCACGCCCACATAAAGCACAGGTGAATTCTGTTATCTGCCATCAGCATTTCCCGTGAACCCCTCTCCTAATGAGCTTTCAATAGTGTATGTTATTCATCAGTTTGCATTTCTACTTTACCACCACTTGTTATTCTCCTTGAGGTACTTTGATTTTCTATCTCTAGGGCCCTGCCCTAATCTTGGTAAATAATAGAAGGCAAGTTGGTTCATAAATAAATGAAAAAACTAAGTGCAGCTATATGTAAATTGAAAAAACCTACACTTTCTTAACTAAAAAAAAAAATGGGACAAGGAAGAAATCCATATGTTCCCCCAAACAATATTTAAAGCCCATTTCTTAATCCCAAATTCTTATATTAGTGAGAAAGAAAAGAAAAGTTGATCTAAGTATCTCCCTAAGGCAGTTAGAAAATGTTATAGGTTGAATGATTGTTCCTCTCTAATTCATTTGTCTGAGCCCTAACTCACAAAGCAATGGTATTTGGAGATGGAGCCTCTTTGTAGGTGTGGGAGGCACGTGGGGTTAGATGATGTTATCAGGGCAGGGAAGTCATGATGAGATTAGTGCTTTCATAAGAGGAGAAAAGGAGAAGGCTCACTCTCTCCACTACTAAGGACACATGGGCAGGCCGCCATCCACAAGTCAGAGAGAGAGCCCTCACCAGGAAACAAATCACCCAACACCTTAGCGTTAGAATTCCCAGCCTCCAAAACAGTGAGGAGTAAATGCCAATTGTTTCCGCCCTGTAGCCTACGGTATTTTGTTATGGCTTCCTGAGTAGACCAACACAGGAAGAAAAAGATGAAGTAAGCCAAAAAATAATGTGACAATTAAAAGCTATTAAAAATGAAACTGGATCTAAAGGAATCAAACCTCAGAACAGATAAACCACATTGATAAACCATTGGTGCCTTTAACAAAAATGAAGAGCAAATCAGTAAGGGCAGGAATAAAATAAAGTGGTATAAAATAATACACACAGAAAAATATTTCTTAGGATGGGGAGAGAGGGTTATCCTGTTATATGTTAATGTTTTAAAAATCAAATGGTATTGTATGATGTTTCTAAAAACAGACACTATCCAAGCTGATCTTTAAAGAATCAGAATTGCTGAGACTAGATATGGTGGCTGTCACCAGTTGCCCTGTGAGATATGTGGGTTTTTTTTTTTTAAATAATTTTGTATAGCTGGATCTAGTCCAATCTTGGCTAGAATTAGATCTTCAACAACCAATAGTGCTAATATTATATTTAGTATCTATTAAAAGTGTTACATATATTAAGTTTCACTCTTGCAGACACTCGGGCTCAGAGAGACTGGTTTATATGTGCTAACTACTTATTGCAAAGTACATTTCCAAAATTATTTTAAGAAGCAAATGCAGTTTTAAGCCGTGGACTCCAAACGGAAGAGAATAACAAAATGCAAATCAAGGGTCGAGTTTAAATGGGAGGCGAGACTATCATATTTCCAGGTGAGGCTCAGACACTGGCCTTGGAGTCCAGGGAATCTCTGCTACCACTTGTCTCACCCAGGGCATCAGCTTTCTACATGTCAATCTTCTCATCTGAAACGTGGGCACAAGTCATCAACCTCAGAGGGCTGTCATTTGTCCAGGGCTCTCAGGGAGCTGCTCGCTTAGTTATTAAGTGACTAACCAGAGCGTGGTACTCTGCTGGCAGCACCTCCCCAAACAAGTAACAGTTTAGTAATCAGAGACGCCGGGGCTGGAGGACGGGAGGAATGCAAACACCAGCATGTGTTTATCACTTGTGCTGTTCAGAGCTTCTGTTCCATGGAGCGGCTCCACGAATGCCTTTGGAGGTGTGTACGAGCCTAGCGAAAGGGCCCCAGGGAAGCTGTTGGTGCCACGGCAGTGGCAAATCAGGGAGAATGAGGGAAAGGCATGGTCCCACCCTTCCTGCCCCCTCCAAGCTGGTGCCAGAGGCTGATTTCGCTGTGTGACATGTGCCCTGCGAGACTGCCACACTCTGCCTGGTGGCACTGCTGTCAGCCCCATTTCACAGATGACGGAAGCAAACCTCAGGAAGAAGTCAGGTCACTTTCCTGAGGACTCATGGCTAGAACTGGAGGAAGGAAGACTGAACATTCTGGAGGCTGCCCTTTTAACTGGTCCTAAATCTTGCCTCTTTGGCCCTTAGGATTCACAGATCAAGATTCCTTTTGATCATTTCTGACCCATACTCTGTTACAGGTGCCATTGTGTCCCTCCCCTCCTTCTCAGATTCACATGTTGAGGTCCTAACCCTTCAGAACCTCAGACTGTGGTCTTCTTTGGAAATAGGGTCTTTGTAGGTGTTACCAGTTAAGATGAGGGCCTTGGGGGTAGGACAGATTCTAACCCAATGCTAGTGTTCTTAACAGGATGAGGAATTTTGGAGACAGATAGACACACACATGGAGAAGACCGTGTAAGACCAAGGCAGAGAGATAGGAGTGTGTGTCTGTGAGCCAATGAACACTAAAGATGGCCAGCAACCCCCAGGAGCTAGGACAGGGGCACAGAACAAATCCTCCCACGCAACCCTAAGAAGCTGTCAATTTGCAGACACCTTGATCTTCAAACATGTGGCCTCCTGAACTGGAAAGAGGATGCATTTCTGATGCCTAAGCCACTCATCCTGAAGCACTTTGTTATAATAGTCCCAGAAAACTCAACACATGACAGTTCTGGGGAATGGGGTCTGCACTGCTGCTTTCCAGGTGAGGGGGATCAGGAATAGAATGATGTGCTCCAGGCCAAATAGCTAGGAGGTGGGAGGGCAGGGCAAAGGAACCCAAGTTCAATTACTTGTCTCATCCACTCAGAGCTGCTCCTGCTCATTAAGAGATGCCTGGTGCTGGCAAGGTGTTTACAGTTTATAAGCATTCAACATGTGCAGACCCAACTGATTGCACACTAATCATAAAACCCTACGGGACAACAGGGAATGTGGCTGTATCTCCATTTCTAATGAGGAAACTGAGACTCAGGAGGAGGATGAATCCCAGAGGGTGGGAGTGGGGGTAATGCCTGATAATGTTGACCTGTCAGGATTATGACCTGTATTCATGCTCGTGCATTCTCTGATTTAAATACAGGTTCTGATATGCAAATGAATCTTGGTCTGCAGTCTCCTTGCCCCTTTCACCTAGTCACTCAGTGATTAATGTATCAGTACAGATGCCTTGGAAAATTCTCGAAAATGGTCCTCTCTGTTGCCTTCCTGCAAATAAAACATAGGAAGTAATTTTTGAAAATGGTTGCCTTCTTGCAAATAAGACATAGGAAGTAATTTCTCCATCAACTTCAAAGGCAAACAGAACATTCCCAGCCTTTGCAAGCAGTAGAATCCTGGTCTGGGTCTTTTAGAAACACAGCCCAGAGCCATCGGTGGCAAATTCTGTCTCTGGCTCACAAGGAAATCCACTTCAGGGAAGTATTTTCAGCCGAATGACAGGCAAGAAGGCTTGAACGATCACTTACTTCATAGCAGGAATACAGTCGGGCTGGACTCACAGACTCTCAACAAGCAGCCCTGAGCGGTGAATAAACCCAACCCTGCCACACACTGGGGTCTCTGGGGTGGACAGAATTGTCTAGTTAAAGCCTTGCTGGGAGGTGCTGGTCCCAGCAGATGGAAGTGCAGGCCCCGAGGCGCCAGAATTGTTTCTCAGGGCACATCCGTTCTCCTCCTCTGCTGGCAAGTCCCAGACCTCAGAGCTCTCAGCTCTCTGGAGGGTCTGTCTCTGATGCTCTGTATAACAGAAGCTGAGCTCTTACCGTCTGTCAGGAAGGGAAGGGAAGTACCATTAACCTCACCATTTTCACAGGGCTGGGGTCACGACTGGAAGAAAGCATGGGTTTTGCAGAAGAGCCAACACCATGCCTGAGTCTTGCAAAGTGACCAGTTTTGCAGGAGGAGAGGGGTGAGGGAAGGGTACAAATGTCAGGAAGTTAGCAGCACAGACAGGCGGGCCAGGAGGCAAGGAAAGTCGAGTGTTTGAAAAACTGCAGTGGCCCAGTGAGCCTGGAGCACTGGGTATGCTCGCGCCCCTGGGGACAGTTCCTACTATCCCTTCCCCCCTCCTCCTCCCAAGGTCAGCCGGCTCACTCTATGCTCAGCCCGATGCAGCTTTATTCTGGGTTTGAATATACCAAAGTCCGTATTTCTCTTCCCAACTTTCAGGCTCAGGTCCCCTCCCTGGTCCCCTCCTCTGATGCTTCATGTTCACTTCCCGCTTGTGCAACTGTCTGTCCCCTCTGTCACCCTGGCCGCCCCCTGGGTGCCGACCTGGCCTTCTCACTTGCAGCTGTGTTCGCAAAGCTCAGCAGGCGGAGGGCAGGTGCACTGCAAGCGTTTGTTGAATGGGTGGTGATGTGTCAGTTTCCTATTATAACAGTGGTTCTCAACCGTCCTAATGCACAGCCCTTTAATACAGTTCCTGTGGGTCGTGACCCCCAGGTTGAGAACTGTAATACTATAGCAAATCACTACAAACTTAGTGGCTGAAAACAACACAGAGTGATTCTTATAGTTCTACAGGTCAGAAACCTTAAATGGGTCTCTTTGAGCCAAAATTAAGGTGTTGGTAGGGCCGCATTCCTCCTGGAGGATTCAGGGGACACCCCCTCCTTTGCCTTTTCGAGCTTCTACACTCCTCGGCTCTGAGCCTGGCATTGCATTGTTTTTCTCCCTGCTTCCGCCATCACTTCACCTTCTCCGGCTCTGACCGGGTCCCTCCTGCAAGGACCCTGATGAGCCCATTGGGTCCAGGTTAATTGCCTCATCGCAGATCCTTTAATTTCATCACATCCATGAAGTCCCTTTTTATCCCTTATTTATTACCATATAAGGTAATAAATTCAAAGATTCCAGGGATTAGGACATAGGTAACTTTAAGGGGCTGTTATGCATCCTCCCACTGATGGATGAGCTTTGTCCCTCAGTTTGTTTGGTCTGTTGGATTGCTCAGGGCAGGGCTGGGGGTGAGATGGTGTCGGTGTATTTAGGCTGCAGAGAGCACATGTGACTGGGGCATGCTGGGAAAATGTTCGTGGAAATTGGGAGCGTGTGTGTGTATGGAGTGATTACACTGAACTGAAGTATCTAAGATTCCACTTGAGGCAAAGGAGAACACTCAGGAAAATAAAAGGGTGGGGACACAGAACAAATATAAGAGCTGTTTATGGAGGCTCAGTTTCCTCATCTGTAAACTGGGACAATGGCCCAATGTAGTGTGGTTTCCCAAGGCCAGACAGCTGGCGAATTTCATGAACCAGAATGGTGGTGAGACACCAAGAGACAAAGATGGGATCAGAAGGGCTGGAGCAGCTGAGACTGAACTGTCCTTCTAGCTTTATTTACAACTTCTAGCTTTATTTACACAGTATCTCAACAAGGTTGCTAAAAGGCCTGAACACATGGGCTAAAGATTAACTTCAGGGAGGAAAACCTGCATGTTTGCTAACACGATAAAAAGGATGCAGGGGCTATGTGACTCCTGGCAGAGGAAAAAAGAATGTTGTTAAAAGAGGAGCATCTGGGGGTCATGCCACGTCTCCCAGGTCATGGGGGACCTGCTACTTCACAGCCTGTCCTCCACAGGGGCAGATTTCACAGGCTGGGCCTCATCACCAGCTCCCAAGTGACCCCTTATCCCAACTGTAAACAGCCCTCAATCTCTCTCTTTCTCAATGTATAATTTGTCCACACACGTGCGCGCACACATATCTATCTCAGCATAGATAGAGTATCTGCATATTGGCTTGATATATAATTCACGTACCATACAATTCACCCCTTTAAAGT
Source organism: Arctocebus calabarensis (assembly GCA_963573935.1). NCBI lineage: Eukaryota > Metazoa > Chordata > Mammalia > Primates > Lorisidae > Arctocebus > Arctocebus calabarensis. The sequence goes on from CAUYON010088001.1 coordinate 77,542, forward strand.
ACGCAAGTCAATTTTTTTAGTATATTCAGAATTGTGTCACCATCACCACCATGAATTTTAAAACATCGGTATCCCTCCAAAAAGAACTGCTGTGCCCAGCGGCCGCCTCTGACCATTCACCCAAAGCTCCCCAGCCCTAGGAAACTCCTCTGGCCTCTGCTCCTCCCATTCCAGCCCAGGCTTGTGTCCTGTTGGGTGGCGAAGGGGGAGCTTGTGCTGCCTGTCAGCCTGTCCTCCCTCTGCCTTCAGTCTTCTGCCCCCATCATTCTACGGACATGGTATTCTGCAAGGTCAACGGTGACCCCCCCAGGCCAAATCCCAAGGCTTCTTCTCTATGTACTTCTTTACTTGTCCGCAGCAGGCAACACTAATGACCCATCAGATGGCTACAGTCACCCCTTTACTGGCCACCACCTGTGTGTGGCTGCCTGGTTCTGCCCGCTGTGGAGGGCTGAGAGATGCTTGGGTTCTGGCCTTTTCCTGTATGGTGGAGACAATAATGGCACAGCAGGGACTGGAGAGCCAGCCTGCCTCGGTGTCAGTGCCAGCTGCACACCTGCTAGCTGTGTGACCCGGGGCAGCTGAGGAGGCTCCCCGCTCCTCACTCCCTTACCCGCATCTCAGTGGGTAACAGTACCCTCCACCTGGGGTTACCATGGCGATTTAATGAGTTAATTAATGCAGAGTATTCTGCGCCTATAAACATGCTAAGTGTTTCCAAATAGAATTATTTTTCTCATTCTTTTGTTCACTGAGTTATTCACTGCCACTCTTCTCAACAACTTCTATGCATGAGACCTCCCTGGGGTTCAAATTTCCATAAAATTCAATTACAAGCAGGGGCTTTGGGCAAGTATAATTTCTCCGAAGCCTCATTTTTGTGATCTATAATAGTGTCTGGGTTTCTAGGTTGTTGGGGAGTTTAAGTGAGTCAATACATTAAAGCACTTAGTGCAAGGCTCGGTTCTCAGCAGACCCCCTAGAAAGGTTAGTACTGTGGTGGTAATTATCCTGCCCCCTTCTCTCACCTGCAGGAGGCGCTGGGTCTGACTTGGAGAGGGTATCTTTCATGTTCTAGCCTTGCTTTAAACTAAACGCACATCTAAGCTCATCAATTTTTTCACAGCAGCTGCTAACTCGCCCCGTACTGCTGGCTTCCGTTTCTGGTCCCCGAGGTTAAAAGACCCTTGGTCATCTCGGATGCTCGCTTCCCTACCCTTTATTTCTGATTTCCTTTTTTTCCAAACGACTTGGCTTTGCTTATTCTCTCCCATCCTATGGCCCCACATTAGTGGGGGATGACCTATTAATGCCCCCCAGTTGCCATGGCCTCCTGGCAAGACCATCTACCCCTAGTTCACCCTCCCAACATGTGTTTTGCAACCTTTTTTTATCTCACGGCACACATGAATCTATAATTAAACTGTGCTGCACTTAAATTATGTTGAGTGAAGAAAAGAATATCCTTCCAGAGCTTTGAACTTCTTTTGAGAATAATTTAAGTAATGATCTTGAGAAATTTTTGTGGCACACTTCATGATCTCACGGCATGCCAGTGTGCCAAGGCACCGTAGGTGGAAATCACTGCTCCGGACCACTGGGCATGTGACAGCACACGTATTTCCTGCGTTGGGGCGATGCTTTCATATACTCTTCACACACTGTGTTCAGCTTCTAAATCTTTCTGGAAGGTCCACGTCAGCCCGCTGCCTACACTTAGGCATGCCTTCTCCCTGACTGTCTGCCTCCTCGTCCGGGCTGGGGCCTGTTTCACGTGCCTGGCGTCATTCACCTTCCCTTAACTTCCCCGTCTGGTGTTAGAGGCGAAGCCTCGTCTTTCAGGGCATTCGACTTCCCCCCCTCCCGTCCCGTATCACTCCTCCTTGTATGGAGCCACCCTCTTGTCCTGGGACAGATAAGGGTCCCTGTCCGGTTCAGCATCACATCTTTTCCTTCATGATTTTTCTTTTAGATCAGTCTATCTATGTATAGCTTTGGTGATGGCCCAGAACGAGAGATGCAAATCTAACTGAAGCACAACAATGAACACGGAGGCAGAAATGAAGGAGATGCAGAGTGAGCGAGCAGGGCTGCTTAACATCAGATAAGCGACTGCATGTGGGCAGGGTCCCTCTCTATGCCAAGGCAGTCGGGCCAGATTGCTGCGGGACACGGGATCTCTTTTTCCTACCTTCCAACAGGAAGGTGACATCATCTCATAGGCCAGCTCCAAGGGAACCTTCTGCAATGATGGGAATGTTCTTCTACAACTATGTGTGGCCAGTACAACGGAGACACTAAGTTTTTAATCCAGTCTAACTTTAGTTGAAATTGATTTATTGATTTAGACAAGAGTCTCACTGTGTCACCCTGGGTAGAGTGCCTGGGCATCATCATCGCTCACAGCAACCTCAAACTCTTGGGCTTGAGCAATCCTCTTGCCTCAGCCTCCCAAGTAGCAAGTAGGTGACAGGTGCCTGCCACCACACCTGGAGAGTTTTTCTATTTTTAGTAGAGACAGGGTCCTGCTCTTGCTCAGGATGGTCTTGAACTCTTGACCTCAAGCAATACACCCACCTCGGCCTCCTAGAGCGCTGGAATTACAAGTGTGAGCCACTGCACAAGGCTTTAATTTAAATTTAAATAGTCAGCTGTAACTAAGGGTACTGTACAGGAGAGGGTTGTCATAGACTTTTATGTAAACAATGTACAATACTAGAGATAATGTCTTTTTTAGTTTTCTTTTCCAAAATGTCTTTTCCCAAAATATCTCTTCCAAAATCCCTAAAATCTTGGGCACAATTAATGTCTTAATGGAGGATTTAAAAAAATTTTGGAGATCTCCATCTCTTTGTGTACGCCAAAGTGGCAGATGAGAGGAGGAAATTATAATCTGAGAGTGTAACCAAATTCAAGGGCATATATTTATAGTGATTATACTTGGGGGCAGCGGGACTCAGGGAATTGGGAGGATTCATGGCATCCTGCATCTCAGGCCACCCTCTCTAAGATCAATGCCCTTACCCAGATGTCAGCTCAACCACCATGGCCTGGCAATGATGGCACCGATGATTTAAGCCCATGTACCAAACGAATCCTGATTGCTGTCCTCCTCGGCCCAGACTTCCTTCTACCCCACCCACCACACACTCATTTCCACTTCAGAGATTTTTGTTCACAGTATTCCTTGTCTCTTTTTTTTGGTAAATCCAACATTGTCCAAAATAATTTCTGCCCATCCAATCTCAGGTAAGCTCCACCTCATTCTTGAAACTATCTCTGCACGTTTATTCTTACTTAACCTTCTTCTCTCTCATTTTTAATTCTAATTGCAGTTAAAACCAACACCTGATATCACAATATCATTGAGCTATTTTGTCTCAGAAACTACATCAAAAATTCAAGGGCAGGAAAATGTTGTCTATGACTTCTGTCTATGACAGCCTAAAATAGTATTAGCACATAGTAGGTGCTCAGCAATGTCCCTGCTGCTTGGTTGACAAGTGCAAGTTATTTTTTCATCCCTTTTCCCACCTCTAACCTGTCTAGGGGAGGTGAACTAATGTACAGCTGCATATTTTGTGTCTGGAAGCAAAACCGAGGTCGCAATTTACCCACCGTGCTTTGTATATTAAATTTACAATAAAGTCAGAGACAGATGGCTAGAAAGAACCCTTAATCGTCTCTGATATTAAATCTTCTAGTCTGAGGGCTCAGAGAGCCTAAGAAAATTTTCTTTTAATCCCTCTTGGCTTTATATTCTATAGATGAAGTTATGGAGCTGGCCTGAAAAGCAATTTTGTGCAATTGTTTACCAAAGGGGAGGGGGAAAAAAATCATTACAGTCTTTCTTTGGAGGTTTGCCAGCAATAAGCGTGTTCTATTCTCTCCAGGCTCAAAAGAGCCGCGTGGGCTTGATAAATAGCCAAGCTTGGTCCAACTGCAGCTCTAAACAGATGTCTGTAAATATTTCCGAAAACCCTCAGCATGCTGGTGGGTGTTGCTGATGAGCGGCTGTGGGTGCTTCTGTTGGCAAACAGACAGCAGCCGTCTGGCTCTCCCCTGGGGGGGACCTGCTTGCTGTAGGGACCTCCACCTCTTCGTTCTGCCGCTGACTGTTACCAACCAGCCACGCTGACGTCTTTAAAGCAGCGGTTCTCAAATAGGGGTGACTTTGTCCCTTACCCTGGTCACACCCAGAATAACATCTGACAATGGCTGGAGACATTTTTGAGCTGATGGACAAGGAACAGTTACTAATGTTTAATGAGTAGAAGAATCCAGGGATGCTGTGACCTATCCTACAATACTCAGGGCAGCCCCTGTGATGAAGAATTATTCAGTCCCAAATGTCATGCCGGCCCAGTTTGAGACCCCCCCCTTAACAAACAAACAAACAAACCTGTTTTGTTTTTTTTTTTTGAGACAGAGCCTCAAGCTGTCACCCTGGATAGAGTGCTGTGGCATCACGGCTCACAGCAACCTCCAATTCCTGGGCTCAAGCGAGTCTCTTGCCTCAGCCTCCCAAGTAGCTGGGACTACAGGCGCCCGCCACAATGCCGGGCCATTTTTTTTGGTTGTAGCTGTCATTGTTGTTTGGCGGGCCCGGGCTGGATTCGATCCCGCCAGCTCAGGTGTACGTGGCTGGCGCCTTAGCCTGTTGAGCCACAGGCGCCGAGCCAAACAAACCTGTTTTAAAGTAAGATCCTTTTTAAGTATAACTAATCCATTCATTTATTTGTGTATTCAATAAATGTTTATTGTTTAAACATAGAAAATATCCACCACGTCATATTTCTGCGTGCTGGTGGCTTTGTTAATTCACTAATGTAATAATAACATATGTATGAGTACCTTCTCCGTGCCCAGCACTGGAGGCTGGAAAAACATAGTCTAGTCCTTATATTCTGGCGAATATTTCATTTCAGTCCGGGCACGGTGGCTCACACCTGTGATCCCAACACTCTGGGAGGCCGAGGCAGGTGGATTGTTGAGCTCCGTAGTTTGGGACCAGCCTGAGTAAGGGTGAACCCTGTCTCTAAAAAACTAGCCAGGCATTGTGGCGGGTGCCTATAGTCCCAGCTACTCAGGAGGCTGAGGCAAGAGGATCACTTGACCCCAGGAGTCTGAGGTTGCTGTGAGCTATGAGTCTAGGGAACTCTATCCAAGGGTGAACAAAATGAGATTCTGCCTCAAAGAAACAGAAACAAAAAACCCCCTGAAAACCAAGAGATCATTTCAACCAGTGATAGGTACAGTGGAGTGTCTCAAATAGGGTAAAGGGAGAGAGAAGGACAGGGGCTTGGGGTGGCTTCTCTGTACGGGTCCTATCGAAGCTGAGATGGGAACAGTGAGAAGGAAGGAGCTTGGCAAACATTAGGAGGAGGCGAGTTCAATATAGAATCAGCCACAGGTTCAGATGATATAGACCAGGCAGACTGCGGCGGGCTCACGGCTGGACACAGGTGTCCTGCTGAAGCGTGGCTGGAGGCTGTCAGGTGGACAAAGTGAAGCTGATGAGTTGGGCAGCGGTCAGAGTGGGCAGGGCCTTCCGGACCTCGGGAAGAATTCAGACGGTATCTCAGGTACGGCAGAAAGCTCGGGGAAGACTCAGAGCAAGGTGGATTTGCTAACGCCGCTCCAGCAGCTGGGCAGATCGCCCTGGAAGTGAGGGGCCAGTCTAGAGCTCCTTACAGGAGGGAGACCCGCTTCTGCAACAGGCCGAGGAGTGGCAGGGGAAGGAAGCGTGTGCACTCGGGAAGCATTTTCCAGGTGTCGTCCCGGACTCGCTTGCATGAATCAGACCTCAATCACAGGAGCTGCCAGCCTTGGCTTCCCCACCGCCGGCCCCAAGTCCCTCTGCCGGCCTCCTCTGCAGACTCCAGCTGATCCGACAGCTCCAGCGTGTGTGAAGGTAGGGAATCCGTCTTGCTGCCTCATATGGGCCATCTGTGCCTGGCCAGACCCTCCCTGGTGAGAGCCGAGCTTCCTGACCTGTGATTGAGTCAGCCCTTTCTTAACATTTCACAAGAATTAGGTTGCATTGCATGCATCTGTTAGGTAAAGCCCCAGTTGTAACTGCGCCCTTCACTCAGGAGGAGTGCCCTCTGCCCTTCCATTACACCTGTTAGGGGAGGGATTACCAACCCCCCTTCCCCCATTTGAATTTAATTGTTTTCCTCTCTTGTAGTTGTTCACCCACTAGTTTCATATTAGTAGTATTGAGTACAGGAGATGCTTGCGTTTCCATTCTTGTGATGCTTAGGGGGATCTTCTCCAAATCCATCCAGGTAAACACAAAGAGATGTGAAGTCTCCATCTTTCTTTGTGGCTGACTAGTCGTCTACAGTTGATTCACTCATGAGTTGACGGGCTCTTGAGTTGTTTCCTCATCTGGGCCACTGTGAACTGAGCTGCGGTGAACATTCTAGTGCGAGTGTCCTTACGGTAAATGGTTGTTTTTTTCTTCTGGATAGATCCCTAGGAATGGGGTTGCAGGATCGAATGGACGTTCTACTTTTAGCTCTTTGAGGATCCTCCAGACTTCTTTTCAGAAAAGGCCGGATTAGTTTGCAGTCCCACCAGCAGGGTGAACGTGTTCCCTTCTCCCCTCCATTCCTGGGCTGGATCTGTCCCCTGCTGAGCTATTCAGATTCTCCTTGCAACAATCCTTCCCTGACTCACAACAATCCCTCTTGGAATTCACCAAGATCTTTCCTCCTCTCTTTGTTTTTGAGAGTCTGTGCTTTGAGTATTTCTCATTTTCAGTTTTCTTTGACTCCTTCATGTCCCAGCCCACATGACACCTATTCAGAGAAACTTTGTTTTTTTTTTTTTTTGAGGTTTTTGGCCAGGGCTGGGTTTGAACCCACCACCTCCGGCTTATGGGGCCGGCGCCCTACTCCTTTGAGCCACAGGTGCCACCCCAGAGAAACCTTTTTTAGAAAGTCACTCTACAACATGCTTTCTCAATGAAGCAGGCTATCACCCCAAAAGGGTGAAAATTGATTCTTAGAAGATAAAAAAAATTACTTAAAAAAAATAGAAATAGGTTCTTCTTGCTCTGTTGCCCAGGCTGGAGTGCAGTGGCATCATCATGGCTCACTGTAGCCTGGAGCTTCTGGGCTTGAGCAGAATCTTCCTGCTTCAGCTTCCAGGGTGGCTGGCACTGCAGGTATGGACCACGGTGCCCAGCTAAGTTTTTAATTTTTTTTTTTGAGATGTGGGATCTTGCTATATTGTCCAGGCTGGTATCAAACTCCCAGTCTCAAGAAATCCTCATTTAATGTATAAAAGCACAGATATACATTCAGGACATAAATGTGCACATAATACACACACACATATGTATACACGGCATTAAAACTTCATGGTGACGTTGATTAAGCAAAATAATGTCTGAAGATACTCCTTGGAGAGGGACAGACACTGCTCTGTGGGCACTAGGTCTTCTTTATCCATTTACTCACCAGCATACACCCTAATTTTCCTCCTCCCACGAGTTTACTACATTTGACAATTGCCCTGCTTATCTTTGTTCATGTCCGTGTTTTGCCCCTCCCTGCTCCTCTGAACTTAAGCTACGTGAAGTCCCAGGATCTGTTCAGCACTGTATTATTATAATATCTCTAGCATCTGCACAGTACAGGCACACAGCTGTCAGTGAATGAATACTTGGTGATTCAGTTAGCATTGGGACCAATGAGTGATTTCAAAAACTTGAACAAGAACTCACTGAAGCCCTCTTGGATTTCAATCCTTGCTGAAATGCTAATGATTCGTTGGGTCCCTTTGAGCCTTACATTTAAGCCCAAGTTCCTCTCTTAGCCTTGGTCTTGACTATTCCCAGTTTTCTTTCCTTCCCGACCCTTGAGAACCCAAGAACCATGCAGCCTAACCCTGCCCTGTGCCAGGGAGAGGCTGTAGTGAATACCATGGAACGCCTGACTCATCTCAAACATTTTCAAGAAAATGATAGGAGTGTCCTAGCCCTGTTGGCAATTACACGGCAGGAGACGGAATTAATTGAGTCACAGTAAACATGAGCAATAGAAAAAAGACTGGAGGGAAGCAAACCAACATGTTCATGACGTCGTTCTTCTCTGGAATGTGCACTGGCTGTTTTCTCCTTAAGTTTTTTGTTGATTTGGCAATTTCTGTAATGTGTGTGTATTTCTTTTTTCCTAAGAAACAAAGTCTTTTGGTAGTTGTGGTTTTAAGACCATCCATGACTTCGCAGTATTTGACAGACACTGGGCACATTCCTGGTCCACAGATCCAGGACTGGTGGTATTTTATTACACAGTGACCCCATCCCCACCCCAAGAGCCTTTCAGGGAGGATTTTTGTGCTTAGAGAAATCATTTGATTTGAGCCACCTTAGTCCATTAGGCAAATAGCAACAGCCCTCTGGGCAGAAGCACACCCGTCTATCTGTTCCACAGAACTTAGTACTTGTTATATTATTCAAAGTCGTGAGTCTCAAAAGCACAAAATCATGCTCCTATTATAACGCATCTCACTCATGCAAAGTGCAAAACAAAGCAAACAAAAAAACATTTCCACATATTTGAAAATATTTTTCAGGGGCTTTACTACACCCTGATGCCAAGGTTACAGAATTCAGACTTAGAAAGATTTTTTTTTAAGTGAAGCACCTCCTGATACCCAGCTCACAAGTAGCGGCAACAACTGACTTCACAAATGCCCAAAGCTGCCTTTTTCCTGAAGGATTTTCTAGACCCTGACTCCTCCTAGCAAGCCCCACGTGGGCCAAGACAACCAGTTCCTGCTTCCAGGCTACCTTATGCGTTCTTAATGATTTTCATGAGCAAGGAAAGCTTTCAAATACTCAGACTTTGGGCAGATTAATTAACAAAAAGACTTAGTGCAACACTGGACCCAACAGTCTAGTTGAGTAGCAATCATTCCGAACGCCATCATGACAGCCAATACCTCTCAGGGGCTCAAAGTATCGGGCTTAGCTCCCAAATCCTTTTCGCTCTGGGCCATTTTCTGCTCTGATCGTGCTACCTGGCAGCGTACGTGGCACTGTTTCAATGCACACGCAGTCCAAGAAAATGAACTGCACACAGCCGTCAAAATTTGGTGGCCTCCCTGTGAAAGGTTCATAGCACAAAGGGCACATGGTTTGATTGAGAACCACAAAGGAACTTAAAGTATTTCTTCCATCCAAGTACTAGACTGTGGGGAAATGACTTTTAGGGGTCTCCTTTAAAACAAAACCAACCTGGAAAAAAAATCATTTAGGAAAAGATTGTATTTGGCTGCCCAGACCTGCCTGGGTTAAGAAGAGAAGGTGATTGGCTGAGAAAAAGCACCTCTCTTACCTCCTCCAGAGCCCATAAGGAGTCCACCACCGGCTTGATCTTCTTCTGGGTGTAGAGCCCCAGGAGTTTGTCCACCACTCCTCGGATGAGGCCCGCCCGGCCTTGTTTGAAGAGCAGATTTAAAAGGGAAAAGCCCGCGATGACTTTGTTCTCTTCGTACAGCTTGATGGGGTTCACCTTCTCCACCTGCCACCACTGTAAGCAGAGATGGGGTTCGGTTAGAGAAGGGATTTGATCCCGGGCCGTGACGGCAGCAGCATCGCCAATGTTGCCAGCTGTGCAGGGGGAGCATGGGGCCGCGGGGGAGCAGAGTCCAGGGCTGACTCTTGGTGGTGTATGTTTTTTTGTTTTGTTTTGTTTTTGTGCTATTTTTGGCCAGGGCTGGATTTGAACCCGCCACCTCCATCATATGGGGCTGCGACCACTCCTCTGAGCCGCAGGTGCCGCCTGGTGGTGTACGTTTTTAAAGCACCTATTTTGCTGGGCACTGCTGCTGGTGTGCAGGACACAACAGTGATGCTTATAAGATGTGCAGAGTCTAGGTAGGGGACAGCCCCAAGCCAACTCAAGGCCACCTGCCCTTGAAACGTCAGGTACGCCCATGGTTAAGATCATCAGCTCCGGAGTTGAATCCTGGCTCCTTGATTGGTATCCTACATGTTTCCCTTTTCTCCATGGCCCAGTGGTGCCTCTGATGTGTTTTGGGAGAATGACGTGTACAGTGCTGGGCTTAGTGAACGGTGGTAGTGGGGACAGGTTGGTGAAGGGTTAGGATGGCAAAGATGTTTGCAAAGTGTGGTGGGGCCCGCTGCAGGTAGCCACTCCGACTGTAGGAGCAGCTTTTCAGGGACAGGCACCTCCCGGACAGGAACCCAACAGAGAAAGATGAGAAAGGAAGGGGAATTTAGGGAAAGGAACAGCAAGAAGGCGCGATGAAGCCCAAGTGGTGGGAATGAATCGGTGGTTCTCAACTGGGGGCAAGAGGCACGTGGGGGTATTTTTGTCTGAGATGACTGAGGTGAAGGGGGAACAATGACACTACTGGTTATCTTGTGGGTACAAACCAGGGACGTTGCCAAACATCCCACAAGGCTCAGGACGGGCTCCACCAGAAAGCTCAGCCCGCCCCAATTATCAACCGACGAGTTGAGAAGACCTGGCTGGAAGATGCCCAACCAGTAAAAGTGGCCATGTCTATTCCAGTCTCTCTCCCCCTCCAGACATCAAAATAAGTCCCCTACAGAGATGGTTATGCAACTGTTCAAATGTTTAAATGTTATGCAATGAGTTTTTGACCAGGCCTCTGAAAGGACCCTCATTACTCTTGATCTCCCCCGTGAATCATTCTGCTTCTGATTCAGTGGTCTTTCCTTTGGTGCTGGTTATAGGTTAGAAATTCACACTTCCCCTTTCTAACGGGGTCTGAGAGGTAAACTGTTGGCTCTCAGCTTTAAATTGGAATGCGAAGAGGAATGTGATGGGCACGCAGGAACGTTTATGATATCTATGTTGATATGATTTGATATATATGCATATGTGTATGTTGCCATATTGGAATCAGACATAGTTTTTTGTCTGACAAATTTTGTTTTCTGGAAACTTCCACACATATCTAAGTCATATATATATACATATTATATATATATATAGTCTCATGTCTCTTTTCAAAACAAAATTGAAAAGTCTCCCCAAAAGTAAAAGATTTTGATTTTGTTTTTAATTGGAAAATTCATATTAGGAAAATAAGTATAGGGAAGATAGGTTGAAAACAATGGTGACGCTAATACGTGAAATTGTTTACTAACGTATATTTGGTCAGGGCCTGGGTGCTGGCTGAACGGGAGCCATGCATTTGACCATGGCTTCTTAGCACAAAGAAAATGGTAGAAAAACAGTAAGTTGATTCTCAATGCATGTTCCACGCCTCAATGCAGTTTAATGAACACTTGCCAAACCTACTATCATGGTAAAGTTATAGGTAAGAGAGTTCTAGAACCAAATGCCAAGAGTTGAATCCCACCTCTGTCATTTGTCAGCTGTGTGACTTTGGGCAAGTCACACACCCTTTCTGTGCGCAGTTCCCTCCCCAGACCCCAGGGGGTGGTCGTGTGGAGGAAACTTGTTAATGTCTCAAAAGTGTTCACAAGAGCGTCTGTCATGTACAAGGTGCTCTATAAACACAAGCCATTTTTATTATCATCTGAACTTTTATTATCATCTTAACTCTTTCTGAGTTAAGAGGAGCTCTTTGATCTGGAGACTGCTCTGTACATGCTAACTTCCTGTTAGGGTCGTCATCAGCACGCTGTGAAGGCAAATGGCACGTTTGACAAAGAGTCAGGCACAGCTCAGATGAAACGTAATGAAGAGCTGAGTGAAAAATCTATGTCTGAGTCCAATATGCCTTTAATGTCTAACCCTTTCTTGAATGTATTGGAAAAAAATGTTTTTTTCTGGAACCTTCCACACACGTCTAAGTCATCATTCCATTTCTTGGCGTGCCCTTTCTTCAGTTTTCTTCTAAGTGACCAACTAGTTTTTGTTCTTTTTTTTAAGAGACAGAGTCTCACTTTATCACCCTCAGTGGAGTGCTGTGATATCACAGCTCACAGCAACCTCTAACTCCTGGGCTTAGGCGATTCTCTTGCCTCAGCCTCCTGAGTAGCTGGAACTACAGGTGCCCACCACAACATTTGGCTATTTTTTGGTTGCAGTTTGGCCAGGGCTAGGTTTGAAACTGCTACCCTCTGTATATGGAGCCAGCACCCTACCCACTGAGCCACAGGCACCACCCACTGTGACCAACTAGGTTCTGACCAGGCCTCTGAAAGGGCCATCATCACTCTTGACCGCTCCCTGTGCAGCATTCTGGTAATGGGCATCTCTGTTTTGGTAGAGAAATCTCAGTGTTCACCCTGGCTGTCCTTTTATGAATGCCTTCACTGAGCTGGAATTCACTGCCATTATTTCGTTAACACTGTATTTAGGAATTGTGCATTTAGGGGGAGAAAGGGAAACACTTTTCATAATTGTACATGATTTGGGATCAGTGTGGTTACCCAGAGCATTATGCTGTTTACAACCACAACCACAGAGCATCTGTGAGTGGGACAAAGCCTGTCTTTGGGGGGTGCACTCCAGAACCATCTTTCCTCACACTCCATTCTTGCTCCTCTGTAGGTCCTGTGGTCAAGATGAACCTTGATCCAGACTTTCAAGCTCGGATGCAAAAAGAGGCCCTTTGATTCTAATCTCACAAGTGTGGGGAGTATGACCCATCCCAGGATCAGGGAATGTTTAGGGGTGAAGTTTCAAGCAGCCAGAGTTGGCACTTTGGGGGCACATGATTATTCCACAGTGCCGTGCTCACATGTAAAATGAATTCTAACTCCTAATTCCTGGCCATGGTTCTCCCCGACCACTTATTCTGAATGCCTCCACCCCGCCCTATATTTTTGTGTTTTCTATATATTTCAGTACGCTGTTTTTAACCCCTCCAAAATGTTGATAGCTGTTTACAATCATGTGATTAATATGTCCTGGCCATGGTTCTCCCTGACTTATTCTGAATGCCTCCACCCCGCCCTTTATTTTCTGTGTTTTCTATATATTTCAGCACGCTGTTTTTAACCCCTCCAAAGTGTTGATAGCTATTTATGATCATGTGATGAATACGTCTTTCTTATTTGGGGTTCCTCTTTGTTGTTAGAATAGAAGGCCTACAGGGTCAAAAAATGCACCAATTTCATTCCCTGTGACATTCAAGGCCTGGCACAGTGCCACAAATAGCAGGTGCCCAGGAAATGCTTGTCAAGTGGATGGACTAATCAATGCTGACCCAATTTCAAAGGAGGCTAAGAGTAGTGGGGGGAGGCAAACAGCCACTCTCAAGAATCAGCAGTCCTCTGATGGGGTGGGTGGGATAAAAACCAAAGCTCAGATCCACATGGGTTCAATTCCAGCAAGTATAGATCTGGATGGGGATTCAGATCTCAGTTTGCAGGGGATAAACGCCCAGAGATATGGCTTCTCCATGGCAAACAAAGTCGCCACCACATTCAGAACGTGATCACCTGAGACAGTGGTTCACAAACTTGCCTGTGTCTACAATCGCCCTAGGAGCTCATTAGAGTTGTATTTCCCATTCCCTGGGATGGGATGTAGAGAAATCTCACGGGGAGATCCCCCCAGGGAGATGGAACAAATAAAATGCATGGAGCCTAAGTTCATTTTCAATGGATGATCAAAACAACCAACACTTAAGCAATTTCTGTTGAAATCAACATGAAGCTTTCTTGAATTTAAACGATGCTCCTGCCTCTCTGCTTTGTTTAGAGAGAAGTAGCCCAAGTCTTGGTTCCTGCCCATGTGCGGTGAACCGGGCAAGAAGGGTGGCTTTATTGCAAATGAGTGATGTAAGGGGAGGCAAAGAAGGTGAGGTCAGTGTTTTGATGGAGGAGTTGAGGACGTGCAGGTCACAGCACCACCACAGGAGGGCAGACATGAGTATATACTCACTGATTTTGCAAAGCTGAAGAAGCTCTTGGTTTCCCCAGTCACCATGTTGGATGAGCCTGCAAATGGAAGATTCCTAAGTCAAGCAATGCTCACGAACATCAACATCTTGTTACACCTAACAAATGGCACTTGTTGGTCCAGAACTGGCAAGAACTTGAAAATGAATTGAATCAAGCCTTGGGAAAATGAGGGACATGAGAGTGGGGCATCCAGTCGACCCCATGGTAGCTACGTATCCCTGGGCTCAAAGAGAAGGTAACGTTTCTCATAGTGCCCGGCCGTTTCATTACTTTGGAAAATGGGGCTTAAAATTATGATATAGGCCAACATTTAAATGGCATGATGAGTTGGTGAAATAGCTTCTTGGTTTTGCACTTTGAGACTGGGAAATACACTCCTTAGCAAAGCTTGTTGATGATTCTGAGTTTGATTCCTCAGCAAGTGGCTGGGGGCTCTGACATGGGTTAGGTACTCAACTGGTGGGAGAGGTGGAGCTCAGAATATAAATGGGCGGGAAAAGTGGAGTATAAAAGGTGGCAGGTGGGAGGAAAATATGGTCAGAAGCCGAGGAAATGGGGTGATGTGTCTGCTCCAAAAAGGTCTGCACAAAAGGGTGAAAACTTCTTGAGACCAGTGATGTGAGAAACCAAGGTTGACCCATCAGAACGAGCCATACTCAGGGCAGGGGGGAGGTGGAGGTGAGAAAGATTCTCTAAGATGCCCGTAAAGAGAGAAAAGTCTGCTTGTGGGTCTCAGGTGCCAGGGCCAGATAAGAGAGCTCTTAGCAGTCTTGAGAACACTCAGGTGCTATATTGGTGCCTTTTTAGTGACCTTCTTGCCATATCCCCAAAGATTTGGGAGTAAGTTCTTCTCAGAGAACAGTTACTTAATGAAATTAGTATGTATACATTAAACTTAGGGATTTGGCCCAGGTAAACTAGCAGTCTGTTAACCACTGCTTCTGCTTTTATGGGGTGGCAACCAATAGGTATCACAGTATCCGGCTTTCATAGATTAGTGATCAAGGAATCAGTGGGATGAATTAGATGCTTGTGAGATGATGAAGTCGAATTTCAGCAAAATGACATCATGGAACTGGGGCAAAAATAGAACTCCTGGTAAAGGGTAAGGGGGAATAAATTTTCCATCTGCATTTGACTCACTATTAGTCATATCCCACACCCCTGTGACATGCACGAACTCTCCCAAGTTCTGTCATCAATAATAATAAATTATGGCTCCATTTCCAAGCGAATACGTGGCCTTGATTGAAATCACTTTCCCCCAGGACTGGAGAACTCAACTGTCTTTCTGATATAATGATCCGATGAAGACAGAAAGATGCCTGAATATTTGTACACCTCCAATATTGCTTTCAGAAGCTGAGGAGCAAGGCAATAAGTGGGTTTTTTAAATTAAGACTCAATTTTCTATCGTACCATTAGGGGACAGAGGTACTGAGGATCTCAAACATCAGACATTCCCAATATAATTTGGCTTTGGAATGTGACATCGGGCTTCCTATGTGCCTAGTTTGCTTTGTGGACACTAATATTTAAATTAGTTTGTGTGCCTATGACAGAGGATAGGAAACAGGAGGGGGAAGGGAGGCTCTGGAACCTCATTTTGCTGCAGGGAACCGACTTCCAGTTGTTTCTCAGGCATCTTCCCCACAATTAAGAGCACAGAGGTGGATGTGGAAGCAGCTGGCACGAGACGTGTTCTCCGTCCACCCAGAGCTTCTGCCTTGATGGGGATACTCAGGAGCATTTGGGGGGAGGGAGAATCGTAGCCTTTGCTTTGTAGGTCCATCTCCAATACAACCTTCCTTAAACCCCCCAGATCCCAGCCTTTCTCCCCCACTCTACTGTGGGTCCTTTATACCTTCTTGTTTAAATGGCCTTAAAGGCCATTTAATGTTTTCCAACTGTGCACCTTCCCCAGGCCAAGTCCTTTATTGATTAATGTTCGTATTACTGACCACATTGGGTGGGCCTATTGGACTGCATTTGATTTGTTCTATTTATTTATTTTGAGACATTCTCACTATGTCGCCCTGGATATATCGTGGCATCACAGCCCATAGCAACCTCCAACTCCTGGGCTTAAGTGATTCTCTTGCCTCAGCCTCCCAAGTAGCTGGGACTAGAGGCGCCAGCCACAATGCCCAGCTATTTGTTGTTTTTGTTGTCATTGTTGTTTAGAAGGCCCAGGCTGAGTTCAAAGCCGCCAGCCCGGCTCAGCGCCTGTGGCTCAGTGGGCTAAGGCGCCAGCCAAGTTCACCTGAGCTGGCGGGTTCGAATCTAGCCTGGGCCCGCCAAACAACAATGAAGGCTGCAGCCTAAAAATGGCCGGGCGTTGTGGCGGGCGCCTGTAGTCCCAGCTACTTGGGAGGTGGAGGCAAGACTCGCTTGAGCCCAGGAGTTGGAGTTTGCTGTGAGCTGTGATGCCACAGCACTCTATCCAGGGTGACAGCTTGAGGCTCTGTCTCAAAAAAAAAAAAGCCACCAGCCCAAGTGTAAGTGGCCAGCGCCCTAACCACTGAGCTATAGGCGCCAAGCTGGGATTGCATTTGAAATGACGTATGTTATTTTTATAACTGGAAATAGCTCACAGCAATATAGAGAACAAGGAAAGAGTTAACATCCCCAAATCCAGTGCCCTCCACGTATCAGCACCGTTCACTGTTCAGAGCCTCTGTCTATGGGTCCTCAGGCAGTGTTCCCTGGCACCAAGCACCGCCCTGAAGCTGTTTCGCACTCACCGTACAAAATGTAAGTTCCCAGGGGTTTGAGAAGACTGAGCCCTTTGCCAGTGTTGTCCCCACAGAGACAGTCCAAAACGATGTCCACGCCTTCCGCAGAGATTCTAAAGGGTGAGAAGACAAGGCTAAGTGCTGCGGCCTGCCAGGGACCCCGCGGATCCGTTTCGTATTCCACATATGTGGTTTGACTACCAGAAGCGGGAACCGTGAGTGCTCTGGGAGCAGCGAGCGACAGGGCAGGAATCATCCTAGATGGATTCTCTCATCTCCTGTGCTAACCTGCAGAAGTGGAAACAGTGTTTTCCTGTTCTGTGCCCCTCCCCCACTCCCTCGATTGGAAGGAAAGTCGTGTTACTTTTGCACCCACGCTTCTCAGAGCGAACAGGGCCTTCGTTGCCTTGGTTTTCAGCCCAGGGGCCCGAAAGTCGTGTTACTTTTGCACCCATGCTTCTCAGAGCAAACAGGGCCCTCTTTGCCTTGGTTTTCAGTCCAGGGGCCCTCTTAACCATGAACGGCCATTCACTGTAACCCAGAGAGAAACTCGAAAATCAATCCGGGGTCTCCTTCGATCCTTTCTCTACCTCGGTGTGGTGGGCAAAATAGTGGATGGCAAACATTGCCACGTTCTAAGCCTTAGAACCTGTGACTGTTATAATACGCAGCAAGGGGATTTGAGGTTGTGGGTGGCATTACTTTGCTAATCAGTTTACCTTGAAATAGGGAGCGTGTTCAGGATTATCTAGACGAGCCTTTAGACGCTGAGGAAAGGCAGAGTCATGGGCAGGGAGGACGTGAGGATGGAGTTGTGAGGGTTGTGTCGGAGAGCCTTCTGCTTCAACATTATCCCAAGAATGGAGAAGCAAGTATCCAGGGTACTCAATATTAATTTGAAACCGGTAGATGAACAAATACACTCCCTCCCACCCACCCAACAGAAAAATACAATTAAATTCAAGTGCGAGGAGGAAGGGGCGAGGAGAGGAGGGCAGGGAGTGGTGAGCTCTTACCTCACGGGCACATCAGGGGAGGGACCCGGCTACACCTTGGACTCGACCTAACACAATGTAACCCAATCTTCTGTACCCTCATATTAATTTAAAATTTAAGAAAAAGATAGGTCAAGAGCTCAAATTTTCTCCGGGGTCCAACTATAAGAGTTCGACTGGTGACTGGTACTGGGAACCAGGCTGCGCTGGAGAAATGAACACGGGGTTGGAGGGTCTGAGTTTGTAAGCAGCCGTCTTACTCAGCCTCTCTGACCCTTTGCTTTCTCTTTGGTCAAGGGGAGCTTAGTATGTTTCTTTGTGGTGAGAAGGAAATGAGGTGACATATAAAAGGTTAGGACCCCCCAACAGTTATTCAGTTTACAATTCGTATTTGTGGAACAAGGGTTATGGTCCTGGCTGTGTGTGAAGTGCTGGGGATAGAGTTGTGAATAACACCAACACATTCCCTGTCTTCACGGGGCACCTGGTCTGGCAGGGATTGGCTTTCCTCCTCCTCCGCCGTGTAGACACTCTGACTCGGGAGCTTCTCTTCCCCCTTGCCTGTGGTACGCCCACCTGTGTTCAGGCTGTGCACACCACCAGACGCCCCGCTATGGACCCGCCCAGCCTCGGCTTTTCATTCCATCTCTGTTCCACTTGCGGGTCCATATTCTTTCCCACAAACTGCCAGCTGCATCTTGCATTAGCTGCCCCACCTTGGCCTATAGAAATACAGAGCCTGCCCACAGCAAGAGGCAGCCTAGAAACGCTTGCCCCCTTCCCTGTCTTCACTGCCCACTGACAGGTACCACAGGGCCTTTGCACGTGCCATAATCTCCGCCTGAACAGCCCTTTCCCAGCTCTCTTTAGAGCCGGCTCCTTCTTACACTTCAAGTCTCACTCTTGAAGCGTGACTTCCCCAGAAGAGCTGTAAGTAACCACCCTCGATTAATCCCTATTTTAGTTCCCTTCTTATGTAGTGTCTACATTGGAAATACTTTTCAATCCATCATGGGCTATAAGTACTTACATATTTACTTATCAACTATCTCTTCTGTCAAAATATAAGCTCCATGAGTCAGAGATGATGTTTGTGTGGTGTATTTTTATTTCCACAGCCCTTTTCTTCCTCTTGGTCAAGGCATTGGTTCCCAACAAATATGATTGACTGAATGAATGTGTGAATAAATGAACAGATAATGAACAAAAGAGAATGAAGGAAGCCTTTTAAGTCCTGGTATTCCAAGCCTGTATATGTTTGTGTTTTTGCAAAGGCAACTTACACTTTGGGCCTCTGCTATATACCAGCTATTTCATAATTAATCCTTACAACAAGCCTGTGGGGCAAGCACGGTAATTCCACTTTTTTGAAGAAGAAAGTGAGGCTTACAGATGTAGCCGCTTGGCCGAGTTCATGTTAACTAGTTTAACTCCAAAGCTGGCTTTTCACCACTCTGAGTTTAAGACTCAATAAACATCCAGGCCAGTGTAACTACGGAAGCGTCGCATTAACGAACAGCTTTGGGGAGCAGTCAGTTTAGTCTTTGAAGAAATCAGGCTTAAATTGCATCTTAAAATAAATCACCCATATCCACAGTTTGATCATGTTATTCCAATCATCTAGGCCGAAAGGTCAGAGTCGTTTCTATTTTCAAGCTGTTCTTTAGACTCCGGTTTATAGGTAAGGCCCAAGGTCGCAGTCCCACAGATTTACCCTAAATTCACACTGGAAAGCCATTTGCCGAGCGTTTACTTGCAGTGGGTTCTGTGTGTGCAGAACTGGGAAGACGTAGATAGAGGTTTGACCTTGCTCTGACCATTCAGGGACTTGTGGGCTAAGCGGAAGGACATCTGTACGTGGACAACCTGGACAGGTAAATCCTTGCTCTAACAGAGCAACTCAGGGGGTTGGAAGATGGCCCTTCTGCTGAGCAGGGACTGAGCAGCAGGAACTGGCCAGGTGACATGAGGAAGGTGTCGTGGGAGAATTGCATAACAGCTTCACCTCAGCAGTCAGAGGCTCTCGGCCACCAGCCATGGCAACAAGGAGTCCTGGGCACTGCCTCCTTCCAGAAGGAGCCCGTGACTGCTTGTCACAGCCAAGAGCTCACTTGGAGGTGGGTAGGCGGGGTGGGGGGCGGCTCAGGACGGTATAGCACCAGGCGTGAGGAATGCCAGTGTTACGTAAGTGTGAACGTTCGGTTCTGCCGCTTCCTTGCTGTGTGAGCTGCTTCGTGTCTCATCTTCTCCGCCGTGGACGGGGATGACAGTGGTAACACCTGCGCTTTGGGAAGCCGTCTGGGGAGCTGAGTACGTGTGGCCCAGAGCTCAGCTCGTGGTAAGCTCTGGGTCCATGGCAGCGCTTATTACCATTTTGGGGTTTTTTTGGAACGGCCTGATTTAAAGAGGGTCCTTTGGCTGGGAAATGGGCATGGAACCCAACTGGCAACCCACGCAGCCTTGAGAGTGGATGGAGCCAGCAGCCCAGAGGCCACTGGGGCTGAGGCTCGATGACCACCACTCCCTAGGATAGAGCACTTCACAGTCGTGAGCACCTCCTGCGTTCAGGGCACAGTGCTGAGAACTAAGCGTCCTCTTCTCATGCCAACCCTGTGACACAGGGCCGCCATTCTCCCCATTTGATGGATGAGCAAACTGAGGCTCGATCAGTTTAGGTGACAGCATGGGGCCCACTGCAGAGAGCGGGAGGGCCTTAGTTTGATCCGTCCTGCAAAGAAACCAGGTGACAGTCCCAGAGGTGGAGTAGGGTTTCACAGGGTGAGCTGCGGCCAGCCCCCAGGTGAGCAACACTGTCACCTTTAAGCCTTGCAGGCTCCTGCAGGGGCTGAGAAAAGCTGGGGGCTGCTGGGGATAGAGGGGACACTGCAGGTCTCTGTCACATGTGGCCCCCTGTCCTTCTCACATCTCTCTCTCAGCGCTGGGAGCTCAAGGAAGCCACAACCCTCTCCCTCCCGCTGTTGCTGTGTCTTTTTGAATGGCGGGTGGAGGTGGGAGGAGGGGGGGGCAGGCAGAGCTCCTTCTCGGGGGCCCCCGAGGGTGGGAATCCTTGGACTGTGTCCTTAGACCACTCAGGAAGACACTGTTTCATTTGAGGGTAGAAATATTTCTCCAGGTAGGACTTGTGTGACTCAAGTGCCATGTCCCCTTTCAATCATTACAAGCCATGCAAATAGGTCGCCCTGAGTCTGACTCAGTCCAGTCTATTTAAAATGTTCCAAGTTCCACCAGTGGCCTGGGGCCAGCTTTCCCCCTGGGTCATGCTCACACTGAAAAGCACTGTGGCGGTCCTTTCAGTGAAATAATCATGACCGTTACCTGCACAGGCACAAAGACCATCCACATCTCTCCTCGCCCCGGATTTCTGGGGGTGTCTGCCCTGCCCACATATGTATAGTAATTACATAGAAGCAGAGGGATGGGGACAGAGGGCCCAATGCAGCTGTTGTACTTGAGCTTTCTCCTGCTGACATAAATCTCTGCAAAGAAAAGCAAACACAAATAGCCCCAGCTTACAGGGCCCCTGGGCCGCATTCTGCAGCGAGATATTTGGGAGTTGCTGATCCAAGACCTTCGTGTCCGCCCTTCCTGTGCCCCGAGCCCTGGCCCTTGACCATGAGTGCTGCCTCGCTGCTTCCCGTCCGCATGGGACAGGGAAGACTCTCTCTTGGGGGTGGTAGGTTCCAACAGAGCGAGTACTGGAGGTGAAACCCTTTGACCTTGCCGAGAAATGAATTTCCCTTTACTGTGACTTTGACATCCAGCTGGCTCCTCGGCCCTCCTCTCAGTTTCTCTTTCTGAATCCTCCCTTCTCTGAGGCCTCATCTGTGCCGCAGCTTCAGCTGTTGCTGACTGACACTATTTCAGAGTGCCTAGCATGATGCCTGGCACACAGTAGGCCCCTCGCAGAGGGCTGGGCACAGTTTCTGGCACACAGTAGGCCTCTCACAGAGAGCCGGGCTCAGTGTCTGGTGCACAGTAGGCCTCTCACAGAGGGCCGGGCTCAGTGTCTGGCGCACAGTAGGCCTCTCACAGAGGGCCGGGCTCAGTGTCTGGTGCAACAGTAGGCCTCTCACAGAGGGCCAGGCAAAGTGTCTGGCTCACAGTAGGCCTCTCACAGAGGGCCGGGCACAGTGCCTGGAGCACAGTAGGCCTCTCACAGAGGGCCGGGCACAGTGCCTGGAGCACAGTAGGCCTCTCACAGAGGGTCGGGCACAGTGCCTGGAGCACAGTAGGCCTCTCACAGAGGACTGGGCACAGTGTCCGGGACACAGTAGGCCTCTCACAGAGGACTGGGCACAGTGTCCGGGACACAGTAGGCCTCTCACA